>BJCM01080233.1:0-31953 GCA_018326385.1 Flaveria bidentis
CTATTTTTTCGTCCGTAGTGTTAAATTTTAGCCCAATAGTGTAATTTTTTGACCCGGTAGTGTAAATTTTTATATAAATATCGAGTCCGCCCCCCTAAAAAAAATTAATTTCGCCCCTGCCCCCCACTACGAAAGAGTTGAAGCTCCGCCACTGATTGTCTACTCCTTGCCTATTTTGGTACATGATTTACATGTGATGATCTACTATAAGGTGATTGTACAATGTGTTATCTATATTTTTCTTTGATTGCTTTAGATCCGGGGTCTCTCTAGAAGCAATCCCTCTATCTATTGTGATAGAGGTAATGTTTGCTTACATCCCATCAGCCCATCCTACCCAGACCTCGTCAATAGCTTAATGAAACTTAATGGCTTTAGTTATGGTTATTTTTTATGACATTAATGATTGGATTTAATGGTTTCTTTAAAAGGTTCGGTATGCAGCACATATGCCACTTGTGTTGCAAGGCCTTACGTGCACTTTCAGTGGGGGAAAGAAACTGGGATTTTCGGAAGAACTGGTAGCGGGAAGTCTACTCTAATACAAACACTCTTCCGTCTTGTGGAGCCTGCAGCTGGACATATTCTGATAGATGGAATCAACATATCAACAATCGGACTTCATGATCTTCGTTCAAGATTGAGCATAATTCCTCAGGATCCAACCATGTTTGAAGGAACTATAAGAAGCAACATGGATCCCCTTGAAGAGTATACGGATGATCAGATTTGGGAGGTAGCTAAATTACACAATATTGATGTGAATGCATTCAAACACGTTATGGTTCTATGATCTAACTATATTTGTTACTTCAGGCGCTCGATAAATGCCAACTTGGAGATGAAGTGAGGAGTAAGGAAGGGAAACTTGACTCACCAGGTGTGGTTCATTGTCTTTGCTTCAAGTAGTCTTCTTATAATTACTAACACATTTGCTACAAAATAAGTAGATTTGGGTTATATATTATCTGTAAATACTTGTACATGCCAACTTTAAAAAAATTACCTAAAACTGAAACTGGTCAAACCTGTTGAAAGTCAACAAAAGTGTTATTTACATGTTTTCATCCTCCTATTGATGGTTTTGTAATCATATTTATTACATTATTTATTCATATAATTGGAAAGTGGAGAAAAGCATACCCATATTGATGGGTCAGGTCGGGCGTGTTAATAATAACCTGTTTTGACCGGTTAACCAACCCACCTGGATCGCCCATCTTGTTTCATTTAGTATTTACTTATCAGTTTTGGCATAAATGTTATAGTCACGGAGAATGGAGAGAACTGGAGTGTGGGTCAAAGGCAGATGGTGTGTCTTGGGCGTGTGCTACTCAAAAAGACCAAAGTCTTGGTACTTGATGAAGCTACTGCATCAGTCGACACCGCAACTGATGGAATGATTCAGCAAACACTCAGGGAAAAACTTTACTGACTCAACTGTGATAATGATCGCACATCGGATCACCTCTGTGCTTGATAGTGACATGGTTTTGGTTCTAGAACAAGGTTTGTTAAGACACTTTGTCAGCCTTTAGTGTCTGTGGGTTTAAATTCTTCATCTAAGTAATTTCTTTTTCATTTATGCAGGTCTGATTGAAGAATATGATTCTCCAACAAAGTTGTTGGAAGATAAAGCATCTTCATTTGCAAAACTTGTTGCTGAGTATAGTATGAGATCGAGTTCCAGTTATGAAAATTAACATGATATGTTAGTATCAAGATGAGGCCTCGATCTAATCTTGATTTTCCGAATGGGAATGTGTATACAGGAAGCTAGCTTTATGAGTTTTGACTGTCGGGTTGGGTCGTTTATAGATGCTACAATAACCTTGTTATATTTTCACCGGTATTTGTATTTTTAGTGTTTGTAAGCGTTGCTAGTTTTTTCTTGTAAATTGTCTAAAGTTAATTAGGATCGTGCTTATCACAAAAGATGATTTTCATTCAAGTTTTGAGTTGCTGAGCTTATATAGTTAATGTCTTCCAGTTGGAGTATCATACATTCCATCAGACAAATTACTATAATTATTTTTTGTTTGTAGATGCAGTGAATATCATCCTCTTTTTAAACGGTTTATACATGCATGGTTCGTTACCTCCCATATCCTCGACGAGATGCCAAAAAGAATAAACTTTTGACATTTTTCCACACAAGCCTTGTTTTCTTCAAACTGCAGATTTGAAATCAATGGTTGTTGGTGTGCCACAGCACATGTGTCTTGTGAGCTTTAGTTTCCAAAATACTACATCACCTTATCATTACTGCAAACATTAGTTGTTTGATGTATTTCCTCAAAGAAACTGTCTTACAACAACAAGGATTGGTGCAATGTTTGTTATGATGTCCTCATTTTATGTTTGCCTTTAGAGGGCGTTTCTTGAAGCAACCGGTAAACCTTGAGACCATGGGTTCAAGCTGTGAGAAAGAACTCATTCAGGCGGGTAACGGCTTGGCTTGACCCTGTGTTCTCGGGTTGGAGGCGAAAACTGGGGGTAAGGCTGCGTACATCAAGCAACCTGTACCTCCTAGAACCCTGCGCAAAGTGGGAGTTAAATCAAGCACCGGAAACACTTTTTTGGCCTTCACTCTGAGCTTTCTAAATCTTGAATCTGGACATATTGAGCCATTCAGGTAATACAGGTGTTAGTGATAAAATTGTTTCACCATGACATTCTTTTCCAAAGTCTACATTCTTCACTCTAGTCCAACTGAGACAACAAAGATAATATATTATGAAGTGGTACCACCTACATCTATCTCAATGAATTTGTAACAAATTGTAAAACATTTTTATGTATATCAAAATGGTTTTTGATCTTGCATCACTTACAAAATCTTATTGAACTTAAATATAACATCATCATGTCAGGAAAACTTCGCATCAAAGTTCACTGGTTCTATCAATATGCAACACATTAATAATTGTTCTGACATGCAACCAGAAGAATAAAGAAACAAAAGCATCTCATTATTTGCCGATTTCTTTATACAAGATTAACTGATTTCAAAACTCAAATCAAAGTAAAAGAACTAATAGATAAATGAGAAAGTACCTGTTACCATAATTCTGTGTGTTGTGGGTGCTATGTTATTCACAGCTATATGTAGCAGCTGCAGGCCTTGTATTTTGAGTATTCTTTCGCACATGTAAAACCATATGACTCAAGCTCCGCCTAGAAAAAGAATGTCAGATCTTCCAATTGATAAATGCTCTGCGGGAGATCTAGTATGCCTGTACCTTCTATATTCAACTCTTTTAAACATTTTAAACGTCCCATTTCCTTAGGCAGTTTCTTAACTAGAATACAATTTGTGAGATGGAAACATTTTAGATATTTCATCTCACAGATACTGTTTGGAATGCCTTGTAAGGATGTACAGTCCCTCAAGCGCAGCTCCTCTAAATGTTCTAATCTGCCAATATCCTCAGGTAACTGCTTTAGAAAGCAACAAGATTTAAGGTCAAGAATCTTAAGATGTCTCAACAAACAAATGTTATCCGGAAGATATTCAATATTTGTTGACAACAAAGTTAGCTCCTGTAGATATTCTAACTTGTCAAGCTCCTTGGGAACCTCTGGAATACTGCCTTCGAGTGTAAGTTTTTTTAAATATTGTAAACCACAAATACTTTGTGATAAACTCACAAGGTTTTTGCAAGCACATAGACTGTAAGAAAGAAGTTTCATGAGATTTCCAGTTGAAGTGGGTAGAAGGTCCTTATATGTACATTCAAAATGGAACTTAGGTAAATTGTTTTCAGGGTGCAATGGGCATATACCAAAGGACCTCGCAATTAGAAGTAACTCAGCTGAACAACCAACCATGGGAAAGTCTTGGTGAACCAAAACAGGTTTGAATGTGACACAACCACTTAGACATCCAACCGGGGCATGAATTTCTACCAAGTGAAGACAATCATGAAGATCCAAGCTCTTAAGACACGGAGACAACCCGAGGTAAATGGTTCTCAGCTTAGAACAATGAATTTTAATGGTTTTGAGCTTAGGACTTTCAATGGGCATGTGAAGTTCTACCAAATCCTCACATTGTTCAAGATCTAACCTCTCGAGATTCTTAGACATGGCGAGGTTAAGGGTTCTTAACTTCGAGTAACGGATGCTAATGGTTTTGAGCTTAGGACTTTCAATGGGCATGTGAAGTTCTACCAATTCCTCACATTGTTCAAGATCTAACCTCTCGAGATTCCAAGTCCTGGTAAGGTTAAGGGTTCTCAACTTAGAAAAACAAATGTTAATGCTTTTGAGCCCAGGACTTTCAACGGGCATGTGAAGTTCTAGCAAATCTCCGCATTGTTCAAGATCTAACCTCTTGAGATTCCGAGTGCTTGTAAGGTTAAGGGTTCTCAACTTAGAACAACTAATTTTAATGGTTTCAATCTCGAGACTTTCAATAGGCATGTGAACTTCTAGCAAATCCACACATTCTGAAAGATCCAATGTGTTGAGATTCCGAGTCCACATAAGGTTAAGGGTTTTCATCTTAGAACATCGGAGGCGGATATGTTTGAGCTTATCAACAGGGATGTGAAGTTCTGCCAAATCACCATTATCTTTAATATTTAAGTTGTCGAGATGCTGAGCCCGTCCAATATCCAAGGTCCTTATCTTAAAACTAATGAGGTTAAGGAATTTTAGCTTAAAATTTTCAGAAGGCATATGAAATTCTACCAAATGCTCAACTGCAAGATTTAGCGTCTTAAGCTTTCGAAACTGCATAAGATTAAGGGTTTCCAACATAGAGCAATGGATGGTGAGATGTTTGAGCTTTAGACTTTCAATGGGCATTCGAAGTTCTGTCAAATTACAACATAATTGAACTTTTAACGTGTCAAGATTCTGAGCATGCTCAAGATCCAAGGTCCTCAACTTAGAACCATAGATGTCAAGGTATCTCAACTTAGAATTTTCAACCGCCATGTGAAGTTCTACCAGTTTATCACAATTTATAAGACTTAATCTCTCAAGATTTGGGATCAACCCAATGTCCAAGGATCTCAACTTACAAAAAGATAGGTCAATGAACTTGAGCTTCTTTGGAACCTATCATAAGAAAGAAAAAGTAGATGAATTCATTGTAAAGAAACATGCAGAAAAAACACTTAAAAACCAAAATTCTACCTTGCTTTCTCTCGCTTCCCAAAGTTGATTGATTCTGCTGTAATGCATTTTAAGACCAACAAAATTATTTGCTTGAAAGGTTTTGGGTAAACGTGTAAAAGGGTAACCATTCCAACGTAAATATTGTAAACCGTCTGGTAGGTACAGGTTATCTTTACTAATGTAGTCAAGATCAGCAAAATCGAGTTTGGAAGAATGTTGATAATAGAAGTCAGAATCAACATTAACGTCAGATGAATTAGAATGTAAATTCCCTCGCCATATCACATCAAGAAATCTAAGTTCCTTCAGTTGTCGAAGACCTTTCATGACAATAACTGGATCAACCATAAGCACTTTCATACATCTTATGGCTTCAGTACCCTATATTTAAAAAATGCAATACATGAACATGTGTCAAAATAAGTACGTGTTCATTTTCTCCACCTAATATAAAATAAACATGAACCTTACCTTATCTTCAGCTAATATATCGTTGATTTCCTCTTTAATCCACAATCGGCTATGTTTGTTAGGCTCATTGGGTTGCAAACGACGAACAATGTTATGACCCATTTCTTCTATATGATCATGCATACCTAAGCATTCACTATCAGATATGGTTAGAAGAGATTTTAGCTCAAGAACTTTTAAACCATTTCTGGCATGAAATCCACAGCTTTCAAGTGCTATGATTGCTTCTTCTTTCTTCCATCCTTTTAGCATGCATGTGACATCTAGGAATATTTCCTTGTAATCCTCTTCTAGAGAGTTATAGCTTAATTCCAATATATCTAGAGTTTTCTTCAAAGGAATTATTTTTAGTCTTTCTAATGCATCTGTCCATTCAAGCTTACTTTTTTTACGTAGAAATGATCCCAAAACTTTGATCGTCAAAGGAAGACCAGCAGCGTAACGTATAACTTGGCATGCTAGCTCTTCATAACCTTGATTTGGTATCACTCTCCCAAATGCATACCTATTGAAGAGGCAATTTGCTTCCTCTTGGGATAATAGATTAACATCAAGAATCAAATTTTGTGGCACTCCATGTGCCATCAATACTTGTTCATCTCTTGTTGTAATGATAATTCGACTTCCTGGCTTAAACCAGTTGAGATCACCAGCTAATGCCTCAAGTTGGTCTATATGGTCCACATCATCTAGAACAATAAGAACCTTTCTACCATACATAATCTTTTTCATCGTATTTTTCAAGTCAGAAAAACCATGTATGGATATTGGTGTGCCATTTAACACATCTGAAAGTATTTGTTTTTGCAACGACTTGAAACCACACGACGAGGCTTTTGAAGATTCCCTAACATCCTCAACAAAGCTTGAACCATCAAACAAAATGGATATTTGATCAAAAACAGCTTTTGCCAAAGTTGTCTTCCCACCCCCACCTATCCCCTTGATGCCTATCATCCGAACATCATCAATATCAGTTTCTAAAGATGAAACCACATCATTTACTCGCATCTCCATGCCTATTAATTTTCCATCAAAACTCGAACTAATGTAACGTATCCCTGTCGAGATTTCTTCAACAATTTTTTGGATGAATTTAGCTTCATGTCTGTGTTAAAGAAGATTTCGTTAAATTACTTAAAATCCCACGTGAACAACTATTATCTCAAATCTTTAACAGACAATCATACATGAAGTAATAATAACGTAGACGTAGTCATATATATACTCATGTTTCATGTTTAATCTTTTAAGACTCAAGTTTGAGTTAGAAGTTAACAACAAAAGATGAGATACCATGGGTGTCCCTTTTAAATATAGATTAAGAAGATATAAGTTAAAAGAATATAGCATAGATATGTTGACGAAATTACCCATTAAGAGTGTTCTTCAACTCCCACCCACTGAGATCCGCAGCTTTTCTAAGAGCCTCTCTCCATTTCCAAGCAGCTTCTTCTTCTCTATGTTTGGCAAATGCTTCTCCAACCGCTCCACTTTGTTTGCGTACTTCATTGGGTTCCACATCATAGAAGACTGGGTAAGCGGTATGCTCACTCATCTTTTGGCACTCAATAATCTTGACGAGCTCGCCTAAGCACCACGATGAAGAAGCATAGTTCTTAGAGAAAACAATAATGTAAAATTTCGACTCTTCAATGGATCTAATGAGCTCATCACTGATCCTTTTCCCTTTTTTTATCTCTTCATCATCTTTGCAAGTGACAATGCCTTTTTGTTGAAGAGCATGGTAGAGATGATCAACAAAATTCTTACGGGTGTCCTCACCCCTGAAACTTAAAAATACATCATACTTGAAACTCTTTTGAGTGGATGAAGATGAAGTAGATGCCATTGTGAGTATGCTTCAAGTATGAATAAATGCAATTTTTGTTAGGGGAAATGTGTATGAACTGGTTTCAAACAAATACTGGAAATAAACCTTTGATAAAGCGTTGATATTAATTAAGATGCCATACCGTCTCAACAGTGATTGATACTTATAACTCTTGTTTGCTATATAATTATTATAACATTAACTCTTTTAAATATTATTATTTACTATACAATATCATACTGAACGATTCTTACATGTATTATACATAGTCATGGGTGCATTTAGGTGTATTTTTTTAATCAATTTTCTAAACGCAATCTCTAAATATTGAAATTTAAAGGGAGCAGTTCACTTGGTCCTCTTTGTGGATGACTATATATATATATATATATGTATGCCTTTTTGCATTTTTTAAGGAAAAGTTATCTAAAAGACACACCTCTACCGAACAAACCTATTTTTTAACATAAAATTATATTTATTTTAATTTTAAATTAATCTAATAGTAGTGGGTGACAACTGACAACGAATCCTGATAATTCATTATTATTTAATGCCAATTGTTTTGTTTGCGAGCACTGTGAATCCTAAAGTTATCTTTATTTCGATTATCACTTTATTTTGGAACCATTAATGATGATTAAACATTACTAAATTAGGTATCATAACACAACTATCCATAAATCTCCGTTTATGTCAAATTTAATCAAAATGGTTAACTAAACATTGTAACATATACGTGACTAGTTCTGGTGATATGGTTCTATTCGAGATGAACCAAATCTTCCAAGAATTAACAGACGAGAGAAGTGAATACAAAACACTTTTCGGATCCTTTTTATTAACCAAAACAAAAGGTATTCAAATACATCAATGGAAAGGTAAAAATGGAATGCAAGCTGCGTCCAAACTAAAAATAAGGAAATAGTCTCAAGGAGGACCACAATTATAATAAGAAATCCCATTGATTCCTCTCCACAAATATTGGTATTCATGAGTGCAGGTCCTTTTTATTTGGAATAGATTTTTGCAACGGCTTCTTTCTTTCTTTTCTTTTTTTTTTTAAATAGTTGAGATATCGAATGGGCCTGTTGATAACTCGCTTGGGTTGAGACTCTACAGCTGGGCCGGTGTCACTTACATGGGTCGTAACATTATCCTGCCCTTAAAAAACGGCCTTGTCCTCAAGGCCGAAACTACTATCATCTGATTGCACTCTGGTAATGAAATCTGGAGGTAACGGAGTGAATTCCGACTGCCAGTCCCCTTTGCAAGCACGTAACAATGACACATGAAAGACTGGGTGTATACGAGAACCTGCGGGCAACTCCAAACGATACGCAACCTTCCCAATGCGATCGATGATCTTGAACGGACCATAGTATCGACAACTTAACTTTTCAACAGCCCGGGAAGCTATCGGTGTCTGCCGATACATACGTAAACGAAGTAGCACCGAATCACCGACCGAAAATTCTTTATCTTGGCGGTGTTTGTTAGCCTGATCCGCCATCCTCTGCCGGGTTTTCTGCAACGTTGATTTGAGTAGGTCGACTATTCTTTGGTGTTCGAATAAGGTTTCGTCGATGGTGGTGGATCTGTTGTTGTCGAGTGTGTAATGGGGCAAGGAGGGTGGTGGCTGTCCGTAAAGTGCTTGGAATGGTGTCATGTCGATGGCACTATGGTGGCTCGTGTTATACCAAAATTCAGCAAGGTATAAGTATGTGGTCCAGCGGTTTTGTTCATCACAAGTGAAGCATCGTAAGTAATTCTCCAAGGTACGGTTAACCACTTCGGTTTGACCATCCGTTTGTGGATGGTATGCACTAGAATGCAAGAGAGTAGTACCCAAGGAGTGAAATAATTCTTTCCAAAACTTGCTGAGAAAGATGGGGTCTCGGTCTGAGAGTATGCTCTTGGGAAGGCCATGTAACTTATAAATTTGCTCAAGAAAAATGGCAGAAAGGGAGGTGGCGGTGTAGTTGGGTCGTAGCGGGATGAAATGAGCAAGCTTGGTGAGCCGATCAACAATGACCCAAATGGAGGTTTTGTCGTTTGATGGGGTCAAGTTGGTAATGAAATCCATGGAAATTTCTTCCCAAACTTGATTGGGAATGGGAAGAGGTTGAAGCAAGCCATAAGGTTTTTGTGTAGAGTATTTGGTTTGTTGGCACACTTTGCAATTGTTGATGTACTCTATGACCTCTTGTTTAAGGTTGGACCAAGCGAAGGAACATTTAATCCTTTTAATAGTAGTTGTAATTCCTGAGTGGCCCCCTACTTTGCTTGAGTGAAACTCGTGCAATAGCTTAAGCCGTAGAGATGGAATGATTGGAATAAAAAGCTTATTATCATGATAAATCAACCCATCATGCAACTGTTGATTGGGATATTGGTCCGGGGATTCCGCGAGTTTTCGAAGCATGTCACGACCCTCTTCAGTGGACGTGTAGTAGTCTCTTAGTTCATGTAACCACGAAAAGTAAGGCATGGAAAGTGTGAGTAGTTGTGGGGCACTCACTCGACTTAAGGCATCTGACACATTGTTTTCTTTACCCGGTTTATAAAAAATTTCAAAATCATACCCAATCAATTTGCTTGCCCATTTGTGTTGTTCCGGTGTTTGGATGACTTGAGTCAAGAGATGGCGTAAACTTTGTTGATCGGTAAAAACACGAAACCGACGACCCAATAAATAATGTCGCCATTTCTTGATGGCCTCGGTGATAGCATATAATTCACGGATGTATACCGAAGCAGCTTTCATTTTTGTATTGAGTTTCTTGCTAAAGAAAGCAATAGGCTTGTCTTCTTGAGATAAAACCGGACCAATGCCATGATCCGATGTATCTGTTGTCACATCAAAAACCAAGGTAAAATTGGGTAATGTTAAAGTAGGTAATTTTATCATTGCCTGTTTGAGATTGTCAAATGCAAGTTGAGCTACTTCAGACCAAATAAACTTGTGATTGCCCTTTAACAGATCAGTAAGTGGCCCGACAATATGAGAATAGCTCCTCACGAACCGTGTATTACTGTCAAGCCAAGAAACCCGCGGAGTGTTGTTTGTGATGTAGGGGTTGGCCATTTTTGAATTGCAATAATCTTTTCGGTGTCAGTGGATACCCCCGATCGGGATATGACATGACCGAGGTAACTAATTTCTGTGACTCCAAACACACATTTAGACAGTTTAGCATAATATTGATGAGTGGAAAGGGTTTGAAAAACCTGGTGGAGATGTGTGACATGTTCTGTTTCCGATTTGCTATAAACAAGTATGTCGTAAAAAAAACCAATACGAATCGGCGAAGAGCATCACGAAAAATTTCATTCATAGCTTCTTGGAATGTGGAAGGAGCGTTCGATAATCCGAATGGCATGAAAAGGAATTCATAGTGACCATCGGTGGTACGGAACGCCGTTTTTTGCGTATCCTCAGGTGCTACTCGAATCTGGTGATACCCGGCTCGCAAATCCAATTTAGAAAAATACTTGAGCACCATTTAATTCATCCAGTAACTCATCCACAGTTGGAATTGGAAATCGGTCTCGGATGGTGAGAGAATTTAGAGCTCGATAGTCTACGCAAAAACGCCACATGCCGTCTTTTTTGCGGACTAATAATACGGGGGATGAATATGGGCTAGTGCTTGTTTTAATAACCCCTTCTGATAACATATCCTTGATGAGATTTGACATGATCTCCTTTTGGTAATGAGGGTAGCGGTAAGGACGAACGTTCACAGGTTGGCTATTGGGATGTGGTGAATGTGATGGTCATGCTTGCGAGGTGGGGGTAAAGAAGATGGGGTTTGAAATATGTGGGAAAAAGTGTGGAGTAAGGTTTGGATTTATGGGTTGGGGTGTGGAGGGGTGAGTGGGGTTGGTGAGTCAGGTGCATGTTGAAAAATGAGGGTATGCATGGATGTAATGGCATCCTTGTTGAGAAGATGATTTATATTAGTGGGGCTTGCGGGCAACGACATAGGTTCACCAGTGAGCGTGATGCTATCTCCTTGATGTGTGATAGAAATTGAAGGAATAGAAAAATCTGTTGTAATTTTACCCAATGAACTTAACCATGCCATTCCCAAAACGATGTCAGCCCCTTCTATGGGAAGGACAAAAAATGGTATAAGAAACGGATGTTTGGCTAGAATCAATGTAACCTCGGGACAAAAGCCGGCGCAACGTATTAACTCGCCGTTTCCTATCATCACTGAAAAGGGCTGGATAGGATTAACCTGCAGGTTTAAAAAAGATGCCACCCGTGGTTGTACAATATTATGAGTGCTCACTGAATCAATTAAGATAGACACCGAGTGACCCGCAATAAAACCTGTGACTCGTAATGCCTTTGGCGATGCCACACCAATTAGAGCAGCAGGTGACAATGAAAGGAATTGTTTGTGTATCATAGTGTCTGATTGAGATTGAACCGGTTGCTCGCCATGTGAAGCTAGATCCTCACCAAGATCAATCAGTGGCGGTTGGTCATACGGTTCGTCATTGTCGACTATAAGATGAAATTGAGGGGGGTTACATCGATGACCGCTGTGATATTTCTCCGGGCAATAGAAACACAACCCGGCTTTACGTTGTTGAAGGGCTTCATGAGATAACCGGGTTAAAGGTAAGGTTTGGTTCGTGACTGTGGGTGTCAGCAATAATGGGGTTGTGGAGGTGTTTGTGGTGACAAATTTGGTAGGATTGGTTGGTTGTGAGGAAACAGTAGGTGATGGGAAAAAAAGGGATTGGTTTATGACGAAAATAGGTGTCGTTGAGTTTGTCTTCAACCAGTTTTGCTAACCCGACAGCATGGGCAAGAGATTGAGGTTTGTAGATGGCCAATTCTTGTTGAATATCCTTGCGGAGACCCGATAGAAAACAATTGAGCAACGCTTCCGGTGGAAGGCCAATGACACAATTACTTAGTCGTTCAAACTCCGTAATATAAGCAGTGACCGTCGAGGTTTGACGAAGCTTAAAAAGAGTGGCTTGATAGTTGTCGTAAGAAGACGGACCGAATCGGATTTCAAGCAAACGGGTGAACTCGTCCCACGTGGTTAGAAGATTGTTGTTGTGTAGGTATTTATACCAACTGAGTGCATCACCCGACATGCTGAAAGATGCTATAGTCAGTCGTTGTGCGGGATCTATCTTATAAAAAGCGAAATATTGGTCGGCTTGGAACAACCAGTCCAGAGGGTTTGTGCCGTCAAATGTCGAGAGGGTCAGTTTGGGAGGTCGTATTTGAAGGTCGTGTTCTAGCATGGGTGATTTTTTTTTTTGGTGATTTAGCTTCTGTTTTGTTCAAGGCTGCAATCAAGAGGGTTGTTTGCTCCGCTTGAGCTGCGAGTTGGTTTGTGAGAGCACCGATCTTTAGATAGTTTTCTTTGGAGCTGGATGAGAGCGCTTCGGCCAAGGCGGTGATGGACTCTTCGATGGTTTGATTTTCACGACGCGGAGGCATTGACATACGTGAATGAAAGCACCAATGATATGGTTCTATTCGAGATGAACCGAATCTCCCAAGAATTAACAGACGAGAGAAGAGAATACAAAACACTTTTCGGATCCCTTTTATTAACCAAAACAAAAGGTATTTAAATACATCAATGGAAAGGTAAATATGGAATGCAAGCTACGTTCAAACTAAAAATAAGGAAATAGCCACTTTCAAGAAGGACCACAATTATAATAAGAAATCCCATTGATTCCTCTCCACAAATATTGGTCTTCATGAGTGCAGGTCCTTTTTATTTGGAATAGATTTTTGCAACGGCTTCTTTCTTTCTTTTCTTTTTTTTAATTAGTTGAGATATCGAATGGGCCTGTTGATAACTTGCTTGGGTCGAGACTCTACGGTTGGGCTGGTGTCACTTACATGGGTCGTAACATCTGGCCTATCAATATTAAATCTAGTATCGTAATTCAGCCGAGCTCAGCCAAACTCGTAAGCCAACTTTTTTTTTGTTTTTTTAACTAAAAGGCCATCTATTTTGAGTTTGCAACATAGATGTAAAACCATAAGACTTGAGCTCCACCTAGAACAAGAATAGCAGATCTTCCAACTGACAAATGCTCAGTGGAATATCTCTTAAGCCTGTACCTTTGATATTTAACCCTTTTTAAACATTTTAAACGTCCTATCTCCTTAGGCGGTTTCTCAACTAGAATACAATTTTTAAGATGGAAACAATTTAGACGTTTCATTTCACAGATGTTGTTTAGCATATGTCATAAGGATGTACAATCCATTAAGCGTAGCTCCTCTAAACACTCTAATTTGCTTATATCCTCAGGTAACTGCTTCAGAAACCAACAATATTTAAGCCGGAGAACTTCAAGATGTTTCAGTGTATTATTGCTATAATTTTTGTTAAAAACAAAGTTAATAACTTCTGAATGATTAAGTGCTGAACAAATAAGATGTCTGAACTATTAAGATGCTTGAACCATTAAGAGCTATTATCGTTTAACTATTTAAAAACAAATGTCTGACTGATTCAGATAAAAGGTTTTAACCATTCAGTACTGGACCTATTAACAATTAAACATTAATATAATGTTTAACCATTCAGAAACAAATGTCTGAACCAATCAGACATTTGCTCGTAAAACAAACACTCTGAACCATTAAATGTTGAACCATTCAGATATCTAAACCATTAAGAGACTTATTCAGATGCTACCAAACAATCATTTAACTCCTTTAGATGATTTAACTGATCAAGCTCTTTGGGAACCTCTGAAATACTACCTTCGAGTGTAAGTTTTTTTAAAAAGTGTAAACCACAAATATTTCGTGATAAACTCACAGGATTTGTGCAAGCACATAGACCGAAAGAATTGAGTTTCTAGAGATTTTCAGTTGATGAGGGTAGGAGGCCCTTACAAATACATTTAAAATAGAACTTAGGCAAATTATTGTCCGGATGGAATTTGCATATACCCAATTAAGGACCTCACAGTTATATGTAACTTGGCTAAAGAACTAAAAGAATTTAGAGTAGGTTTCCCATATTCATATATTATTTTAGTTTATTGTAAGTAGTTGTAAGTGGATGAAAGAAAATGTTACTGATCATTTCTATATTTGAAGAAAAATATTATTCACCTCTATTTAATATTTTCTAAATAGTTGTGAGTGGAGGGAAAAAAGATAATGATTAAAATATAAAAAGTGTTATTTAATTGAAAATGAAGAAAAAGAAATAGTAATTCTTAGTGTAATAATAAAGATGAGGAACTTGATGTGAATGTTTCTAACCATGAGAAAGCCTTGGTTGACCAAAAAGGTTTAAACGTGACACAAGTATTGATGTGGGACCAAGTGTGGATGAGCAAGTTATAGCTTTTTTTAGGCTCAAATTGTTATCATTATGTTTCCGACTGCTTCAAGCATGTACCCAATTAAAGACCTCATCATTCAGGTAAACTTGAAAGGGTTGGAGGTCTTGGTATGAAAACAATCATCCTAAGTTGCGTTAGTTTACAAACTGCAAATTTATTGGTCTTAAAACACATGACTTGTCTTGTTCTTGTTTGTTCGTGTCTCGCATCGACACTAATGTGAAAGTTTTCAAAATGACTTTAGCTATTAAATGACAAGCACTCATCTAGTTTTCAAACATATTCTATTAGCACCACCATGATTGACGGATCCAAATCATCATAATTGACCATTTATACTTATGTTGACCTGTCAATCATGGTGATTTGGACCCGTCAATCACGGTGGTGCTAATATGTGCTTCATTGGCACCCAATTGCCTGATTTGGCTAGTAATTCTTGGTTTTTAAGGAGCCTATATTGACCTCCGAAATCTATAGTTTAAAAGGCTGATAAGTTGAAAGATTTGAGGAGGAACCATTCTTCTATATTTGTCATCCTCAACCCAATTAGTAAGCTCTATATAGGTTGAAATTACATAATGAAGAGATTAGAGAGAATCGGTTGGGTAATCTAAATCTTGATAATTAAAACCAAATATGCACAAAGTAATGAGGAAAATGTAATAACAAAGTAAGCCACTTATGTTTTAACAAAACAAGGATTTGAGTTCAAAACAGAAGGCTTGTTTTGTGGACTCGAAGAACGGTCATGCCAAAGTAACTTAAACTCTTGAGAAACGTTCAATAGCTTCCATCAACACGAGTTAACTATCACAGATGCTATTTAATATATTTCCATGAAAAGCTCAAGGAGTTTGTGATATTTGTGTAGCTATATTAAAACTTATATTATGATCTTCAATCACTTATAAAACTTTGCTGAACTTATTCTTAACATGATCATATCCAATCCTGTATGAAAATCACATCTTGTCATTAAGAACACAGTTTGACTGTATAAACAACGCGGCTGAGGATTGGAGATTAGCGGTCGTTGTTGTACCACTGATCATGAAACTAGCAAAGTTTAGTTCCAAAATGACTACATGAGTTTTTTATTATTGCTTGCAGACATGAGCTGTTTGATGAATGCCTCAAAGAAATTGTCTTCCAGCAACAAGGTTGGTACGTGCAATGTTTGATACAATGTCCTGTCTTTCTAGTCTCTCAATCTTGACATATTGAGCTCATTGAAGTAACAGAGGTGTTGATGATAAGATTGTTGCACCAAAACCATGAGAAATTCTTCTCCAAATTCTACATTTTTCGCTCTGCAGCCGAACTGTGACAAACAAACAAAATTATGGAGTAGTATATATCACCTGCATCCAGCTTGATAATTGAAGTAATTCTTAGTATATTTATGTAAATCAAAACTTTTTTTTATCTTACATCAGTTATAAAATCTTATTGAACTTAATTTAACATGATCATATCCAACCTCATAAGATCCATCAATCTTCATCAAGAACACAGTGGGTGATGATACCTTGATTACACAATCATACTCTCAGAAGTATTCCACGAATCATACATAAATGTTGAGAAAAAGCCGATTGAGCCTTTGAATCATCTTCGTTCATCCGAAGGTAGGTTTTCGAGATGATCATTTGCTTGAGCAAAAACTAAAACCTTGAGGTGTGATCCTTTGGTTTAGTGAACTTCCAAAATGCAACCAAAAGAATAACTGAAATAGCTATAAAGCATGCTAGTATGCCTACTTATGGACTAATTTGACCTTTTGGAGTACTTGACTTTTGGTAACAAACTGTTCTTACATGCAACAAGAAGAACCAAAGACAAAACATTTTCACTAATTGACTGTTTCTTGATCTCAAATAAAGTTGACATATGAAAATTATGTTTCTATTTCTTTTTCCACATTGATGTTGGAAAAGAACATGTGGAACCTTTGAATCATTTTTGACCAATTTAAGGTAGGTTTTGGAGATGATCCGTTAATTGAGACGAAACCAAACCTTATTGAGCCATGATCCTTTGGTTCAGCGCACTGCCAAAACGCAACCAAAATAATAGTTGGAACACTTATACACAATTAAAGTAAGATAATTAATAGTATAATGGGAAAGTACCTGTTACACAATAATTGTTTGGTGTGGGCGCCTATTTCATCCACAGCTATATGAACCAGAAGGCCGTGTCTTTTGAGTTTTGCAACACATGATGTTATTGTTAACCCATACGACTCAAGCTCCAGCTAGACAAACAACCACAGATCTTCCAATTGAAAAATGCTGTCTGGAGGATCTGTTATGCCTGTACCTTCTATATTTAACTCCTTTAAACATGTTAAACGTCCCATATCCTTGGGCAGTTTCTCAACTAGAATACAATTTGTGAGATAGAAACACTTTAGACATTTCATCTCGCAGATGCTGTTTGGAATATCTTGTAAGGATGTAGAATTTGTTAAGTGCAGCTCCTCTAAACACTCTAATCTGCCAATATTATCAGGCAACTGCTTAAGAAAGCAACAAGATTCAAGCCGGAGAAACTCGAGATAATTCAATGTACAGATGTTATCCGGAAGATATTCGATATTTGCTGACAATAAAGTTAGCTCCTCTAGAAATTCTAACCGGTCAATCTCCTTGGGCAACTCTGGAATACTGCCTTCAAGTGTAAGCTTTCTCAAACATTGTAAACCATAAATAGTTCTTGATAAACCAGCAAGGTTTGTGCAAGCACATAGACCAAAAGACATCAGCTTCTTGAGATTTCGGGTCGATGCGGGTGCAAGTTCCTTGTAAATACATTCAAAATGGAACTTAGGCAAATAATTGTCAGGGTGCAATGAGCATACGCCTAAGGATCTCACAATTAGATGTAACTCAGATAAAGAACCAACCATAGGAAATCTTTGGTTAACCAAAATGGGTTTGAACCTGACACAACCACTTTGACATCCAATAGGAGCGTGAATCTCTACTAAGTTAAAACAATCATGAAGATCTAAGCAATCAAGATTTGGAGACAGCCCAAGGTACACAGTTCTCAACTTAGAATTACGAATTTTAATGGTTTTGAGCTTAGGTTTTCCAATGGGCATGTGAAGTTCTACCAAATCCTCACATTGTTCAAGAACTAACCTCTCGAGATTCCGAGTCCGAGTAAGGTTAATGGTTCTCAACTTAGAACAAAAAATATTAATGATTTTGAGCCCAGGACTTTCAATGGGCATGTGAAGTTCTAGCAAATCCTCGCATTGTTCAAGATCTAATCTATTGAGATTACGAGTCCCGGTAAGGTCAAGGGTTCTCATCTTAGAACGACTAATTTTAATGGTTTCGAGCTTAGGACTTTTAATGGGCATATGAAGTTGTAGCAAATTCTCACATTGTTCAAGATCTATCCTCTTGAGATACCGATTCCATGCGAGGTTAAGGGTTCTCAACTTAGAACAACCAACTCTTATGGTTTCGAGATGAGGACTTTCAATGGGCATGTGAAGTTCAAGCAAATCCTCACAATTTACGATATCTAACCACTTGAGATTTTGAGTCCCCATAATGTCAAGGGTTCTCATATTAGAACCATTAATTATAAAGGTTTTGAGCTCAAGACATTAAAATGGGATGTGAAGTTCTAGCAAACTTTCACATTGTTCAAGATATAACCATTTGAGATGGTTAGTCCCGCTAAGGTCAAGGAATCTCATCTTAGAACCACTAACTTTAATGGCTTCGAGCTTAGGACTTTCAACGGGCATGTGAAGTTCTAGCAACTCCTCACATTTTTCAAGTGTTAACATTTCGAGATTTCGAATCCCAGTAAGATTAAGGTTTCTCAACATAGAATAATAAATTTTGATGATCTTAAGGCTAGGACTTTCACGAGGCATGTCAAGTTCTACCAAATCCTCACATTGTTCAAGATCTAACCTCTCGAGATTTTGAGCCCCGATAAGGTTAAGGGTTCTCAACTTAGATCGACTAACTTTAATTATTTCCAGCTTAGGATTTTCAACAGGCATGTGAAGTTCTAGCAAATCCTCACATTGTTCAAGATCTAACCTCTCGAGATTTTGAGCCCCGATAAGGTTAAGCGTTCTCAACTTAGATCGACCAACTTTAATTATTTCGAGCTTAGGGTTTTCAACAGGCATTTGAAGTTCTAGCAAATCCTCACATTGTTCAAGTTCTAATATCTGAAGGTTCCAAGTCCACATTAGGTTAAGAGTTTTTATCTTACAACATCGGAGATGAAGACGTTTGAGCTTTTCAGTAGGGAAGTGAAGTTCTACCAAATTGGCATTATCTTTAATAATTAATTGTTCAAGATGGTGTGCTCGCCCAATATCCAAGGTCCTCATCTTAGAGCTACAAAGGGTAAGAGATTTTAGCTTATAGTTTTCAACAGGCATGCAAATTTCTACTATATTTTTGCATGCTACAAGAGTTAATCTCTCAAGATTGGGGATCAACCCAATGTCCAAGAATATCAACTTACAAAAAGACAAGGTGATGAATCTGAGCTTCTTTAGAACCTGTCATAAGAAAATATGAAAAAAGTTAATTTATTATGATGATAGGTAGACAGTGTGAGTATGAGTAAAAAATATATGTTACGAGGCTTGACCATCAAGTGAGTAAGTGAAAAGAGAAATGATGGTGTGAATTATTATTATTTTAAAAAAAGGAAAAAATGTCTCTTTGTCTCTCATGTTGTGACCATATATGATTATATGGTCACTAACTTTGTGTCGAGTCTCGGTCACACCAAGTGTGCCATGGTTGGAGGGGTGTAAGTGGGCGCGATAGGGGTGGTCAAGCCCCATAACACATAACCTGAAAAAAAAACTTAAGAGCCATAATTCTACCTTTCTTTGTCCCGCTTCCCAAAGTTGATCGATATTGCTTAAACGCATGTTAAGGCCAACAAGATTATTTGCTTGAAAATTTTTGGGAAAACATCTAAAAGGGTAACCATCCCATTGTAAATATTGTAAACCTTCAGATAGGTATAGGCTATTTGCATCAATATTAATGTAGTTGAGACAATGATCATTGAAGTAACCAACTTCCCTTTTATGAATAATCACATCAAGAAATCTAATTTCCTTCATTTTCCGAAGACCTTTCATGACAATAACTGGATTGACATTCCGCGCTTTCATACATCTTATTGCTTTAGTACCCTATATTAATAAAGCAAATACATGAACCTTGTGATATAACAAAAAGTATGTGTTTGCATTCTTTACCTCGTAAGTAAATGTAAACCTTACCTTGCCTTTGATCAATATATCGCTAATTTCATCTTGAATCCACAATCGGCTATGTTTGTGTGGCTCATTAGGCTGCAAACGACGAATAATATTCTGGCCCATTTCTTCTATATGGTCATGCATATCCAATCTTCCACTATGAGAAACAGTTTTTTGCTCAAGAACTCTTAAACCATTTATAGCATGAAATCCACAACATTCAAGTGCTATGATTGCTAATTCTTTGTCCCAACCTTTAAGCATGCATGCAACATCAAGGAATATTTCCTTGTAATCCTCTTCTAGAGAGTTATAGCTGATTTCTAGTATTTCCAAAGTTTCCTTTAAAGTAATAGTTTTTAGTCGTTCTAGTGCATCGGTCCATTCAAGTTCATCTTTACCATAGAGAAATGAGCCTAGGACTCTTATCATCAAGGGAAGACCAGCAGCATAACGTACAACTTGGTCTGATAGTATTTCGTAACCTTGATTTGCAATCTCTCTCCCAAATGCATATTTATTGAAGAGGCAAGTGGCTTCCTTATGTGATAATAGATTGACATCAAGAATCAAATTCTTTGGCACTCGATGTGCTACCAACACTTGCTCTTCTCTTGTTGTAATGATAATTCGACTTCTTGTCTTAAACCAGCTAGGCTCACCAGCTAATGCCTCAAGCTGGTCTATATGATCCACATCATCTAAAACAACAAGAACCTTTCTAACACACATCCTTAGTTTCATCATCTTCTTCCCTTCATAAACACCATTTACCATAATATCTTGTTTATTTAGGACATCTGAAAGTACTTGTTTTTGCAACGACTTCAAACCACACATTGGGTTTTTTGAAATTTCCCTAACATTCTCAACGAAGCTTGAACCTTCGAACCGAAATGATATTTGATCAAAAACAGCTCTCGCCAAAGTCGTCTTCCCACCTCCTCCTATCCCTTTGATCCCTATTATGCGAACATCATCAATATCAAGTTCTAGTGATGAAACAACATCATTTACCTGTTTCTTCATGCCTACAAGTTTTTCATCAATGCTCAAATTAATGAAACGTAGATCCAATGAGACATCTTCAACAATTTTTTGGATAAACTCAGCTTCATGCCTGTGTGTTAAAGAAGATTCAATTAGATTTCTCTAAATCCAAGATGAACAATAAATCTCAAATAACATATAGTTATATATAAAAACATTACTCAAGTAGAAATACTCATGTTTCATGTTCAATATTTTAAGAAGAGTTTGAATTTGACAATATAAATTGAAATACCATATGTTTCCCTTTAACCCTGATTGAAATGAAACAATATTAAGGCTATAACAAAGATAGATATGTTGATGAAATTACCCATCAAGAGTGTTCTTCAACTCCCATCCAGCAAGATTGACAGCTCCTCTAAGAGCCTCTCTCCATTTCTCAACGTCTTCTTCTTTATATTTGGCAAATGCTTCTCCAGCTACCCCATTTTGTTTACGAACTTCACTGGGTTCCACATCATAGAACACTGGGTAAGCAATATGCTCGTTTGTCTTCTAGCACTCCATAATCTTGACAACTCGTCTAAGCACCACGATGAAAATGCATAGTTTTTGGAGAAAACAATAATGTAAAATTTCGACTCTTCGATGGATCTGAAGAGCTCATCACTTATCCTTTTCCCTTTCTTTATTTCTTTATCATCTTTGTAAGTAACGATGCTTTTCTGTTGAAGAGCATGATAGAGATGATCAACAAAGTTTTTACGGGTGTCGTCGCCCCGAAAACTTATAAAAACATCATACTTGAAACTCTTTTGAATGGATGAACCTGAAGTAGATGCCATGAAGCGTGTATATACTTGAAGGTTTGAATTTAGGGAAATTTGTATGAACTGGTTTCAAACAAACACTAGAATAGATGAATAACCCTTTGATCAAGCGTTGAAACTAATTAAGATGTGAAACTGTCTCAACCGTGATTGATTGATGCTTGAGACTCTTGTTTGCTAAAAAAATTATAATTATTCTATTATTTTAAAAGTATATAATTTTCATGTTAACTTATTTAATTATTAGTTACTATACAATTATTAACTAGGCCATTCTTATTGTTATACATCGTCATACGTATTACAAGAAAACACACTTGTTTGCTAAAATAACTACAATTATTCTATTATTTTAAAAGTATATAATTTTCATGTTAACTCTTTTAATTATTATTTACTATATATACAATTATTAATTAACTAGGCCATTCTTACATGCATGTGTTATACATCGTAATACTCATTACAAAAAAACACAATTATAATACCTATAGCAACAATAACCGTCGCCCTTACAAGGAAGAACTTGTCGTTCACTAGCTTTTGTTCTTGGCAACGACTTGTCATCGCCAAAAAAAAAAAGTTGGTGCGATGGAGGGAAATTTCGACAAAACTCTTTATACCTACTTGTATTTATTTTAGATTTTCTATACACAAGGGAAATCTTGACTTTTGCATGCTATAGTGATGAATTATGTTGTCTCTATACAATGTTTTTAAAACAGGACCAGATAACAACCGGTCGCCTTAGCCATTGGTCGGACCGGCCGTATTGGTCAAATCAATTTTAAGAAACGATGACGTTATATATAAAAAAATTCATATTATTTATATATATTCAGTTCAAAAGCAAAATATTAAAATACAAATGTTTAGCATGAATTTACACTTTTAACATAATATAAACACTTAAATAACTAAATATATATAAGTTACTAAATTAACCAAAAATAAGATTTTGAAAGGGAAAAACGTTAAAAATCAGGCACAACCACCTAGTCTCGTTGTCTCGCGGTCTCTGGCCAGTTCAACTGAAATGATCCAAATACACACAACCAAACCGGTTCGACTATAACGAGTTTCCGGTTTGACTAACTGATTTAGTTCTGAAAACACTCATTATAGCTCTTGTTTCTTACGGTGATGGGTGCATTTGGGTGTATTTTTTCGTCATTCCTATAATTAATACCAATCTTTGAATAATAAAATTTTAAACAACATTTTCAAGGAAGTTGGAAAAATCAACGTATTTTAGAATATTTCAGCAACATTTAGATTTTCTAAAATATAATCATCATATATTACATATTTTTGGTTTAAAATTACATCACTTGGTCCTCTTGGGACTACTTAATTAAATAATGTATATATAGCTTTTTGTTTTTTAAGGAAAAGTATTCTAAAAGACACCTCCACTGAACACACATACTTTTTAATATTGGATGACAACGAATCTTCACTAACATTCAATTCTCATTGTTTTGTTTGCGAGCACTGTGATTATGACAACTATATCCTTTTTACTCATTGGGTCAATTCAAGATAATATTAATTTTCAAAATTTTGGACTAACATTCAATGATGACTAAGTGTTTTGTTTGCGAGCAATAGTTTATGTGGTGTTAACAATCTACCAGGTATACTTGAAATTAGCATCCAAAGGAGAATTCGTTGTATTAAATTAGAAGATGTAACCAATGTTTTCGGAATGAATCGTATAGCGAACCAATATTTTACTGGTTGAACCGGTTGGATCGGATCTAAAAAATAGATGACCTCATAATCTTTCTATTTTAATAAAAGGATATCTTGAGATGACACATGTCAACACCACAATTATTCTCACTAAAATTTTCTCCTTTTACTCTCTTATTTAATAATTACCTTAAATACTAATAATATTATTTAATACTTTTTTAAATTTAATAAATTAGGAAAAAGATCTATTTATTAATGTTTTTTTCTAAATAAATAAATTTTTACAAAAAAATAAATTTCTAAAGCATAAAACTTTTTAAAATATGAAATATTTTAAAATTGGTATTTTTAAAAAGTCAATTTTTTGAAAGCAAATTGGAAGCTATAATAAGAAAATTTTTAAAAATGACATTTTTATACGGTTTGTTTTAGAACAAAATGTTATTTTTTTGGAACAAAATTTAAAAACAATTTTTTAAAAAGTTGATATAATTTTTTATTACTTATAATCATTTCTTATAAATAATTTCAGTCATATCATATCTTAAAATATTATTTTATAATTAAAAATTTTATTATATTAATATTTTATTTATTCAACCCATGTAACATACGGGTTTACTAAAGTTAGTTATATAATTTTTATATATTATATATAAAGTTATATGTATAATTCAATATAATTATTTTATATGTATGTTTTATAGTTATATATAAAACTCAACAATAAGTATACATCTAAAATTAAAATTCATCATCTGACCTACCCGTTAAACCCATAAAAATTAAAAAAATAAGAAAAATGGAAAATGCGGTCTAAAGCGTTTCCCGGTCCAACCGCCGAACCGGGTGGTCTTGAAGAAAGAAACGATTTGGGGTGGATCGAACCAATAGCCCAACATAATCCCGGTCGGATCGGTCGGACCAACCGATTCGATCCGGCCGTGAGATCATTGGATGTAACTATATGGACAGATTGGCAAACTCTTAGAAATAAAATCATTACCACAGTATGTAATAATGTTTAGTCTAAGGATCCATGTGTAAGGACTGTAATTTAGAAACTATTTGGTACATAGGTTGTCGGTTAACTAAACGACGCGTCAGTCTTGTGCCATCGGTATATATATATCCGATGGTTGTTAACGGTTAAGGAGTGGACCGATTAACAAAGTATGTGTTTTAGTGTACATCCCGGATTTCTTATTTTTGTTCTTTGTTATTTGGATTCTTGATTCATGGATTGGTTTCAACAATCCTTAGGATCTACACGGTATAAGAGTTAAAGAATATCAAGATCATTGATTCAGACCTTCAATCAAGAAATCGTCTTTGCCCCACATATGATACGTAACTATGAAGAAGAAAAGGATTTAAAACTTTGTTCTGTTGCATTCATGATTCATGTGATCAATAGGGTATTAATCGTATGCAAAGGACATCAAACCCCCTTAACTAAAACATAATGACTCAACTGTCACAAGTCATAAAAGTAAATAAGAAATAACTACAACTTAAGATAACAATACTCTCCCTTAACCCACTTATTGATCTCAAGAAGTGAGTTCATTGAGATTTGAAAACCGCAGCAACATCTCGTCTAAATAAACCCATGTAGCCTCCTGAACAGTTTGATTCTCCCAACATACCAGAAGTTTCGTAGCGGCCCCACCTCCTCTTTTAACCAGTTTCTTATCAAGAACCTCTCCTGGCTGCAACTTAAACCAAGAGCGAGTCAGGAATGATCTTATCTGGTCGGCCCACGGCTGGCTTCAACAATGACACGTGAAACACCGGGTGAATTTGTGTATCACTGGTTTCTTAGCCGTTGTTGGTGCCCCACGGAACATGAAACGAGTGAAGTTTAGTTCCAAAATGACTACATGAGTTTATGATTATTGCAGACAACATGTTTAATGTGATGCCTCAAAGAAATGGTCTCACAGCAACAGGGTTGGTGCAATCTTGATATATTGAGCTCATTAAAGTAGCAGAGGTGTTGGTGATAAGATTGTTGCACCAAAACCATGATAAATTCTTCTCCAAATTCTACATTCTTCAATCAGCAGCCAAACTGTGAGAAACAAACAAAATCATGTAGTAGGTTATGTCACCTGCATCCATCTTGAAGTGAATTCTGCATATTTATGTAAATGAAAACTTGTTTTTTGGATATCACATCAGTTATAAATCTTACTGAAATTAATTTAACATGATCATATCCAACCTATTATAAAGATCAATCCGTCTTCATCAAGAACACAGTTTGACTTTCCAGATAAGTATTCAGAACTGTGTTATAGAATGAATTCCATGGATTACCTAGCTTATCATGCAAACTTCACATTGTATATTGATTTAAAGTGGTTATTCAGTACACATTCCAAGTGGGTGATCATACCTTGATTAAACAATCATACTCTCAGAAGTATTCCGCCAATCGTACATTAATGTTGAAAATGAACTGGTTGAGCCTTTGAATCAACTTCGCTCATCTGAAGGTAGGTTTTGGAGATGATCATTTGATTGAGCGAAAACTAAAACATTAAGGTGAGATCCTTTGGTTCAATGAACTGCCAAAATGCAACCAAAAGAATAGTTGAAATAGCTATAAAGCATGCTAGTAAACCTACTTATAGACTAATTTGACCTTTTGGAGTACTTGACTTTTTGTAACAAACTGTTCTTACATGCAACAAGAAGAACCAAAAACAAAACATTCTCTATTTGACTGTTTCTTGGTCTCAAACAGATCCAAAAAAGTTGACAAATGAATTTTTGTTTCTATTAATTTTGTGTGAAAGGCCTACCGTCCATCAATTTTACTGTATCCGTGGTTCACCTTTGCTTTGAATGGCTGTTTCATCAGTTTTTCTTTAACAATTTACCACAAATTTTTCATATATACTAATCAACAACAATTAATAAATAAATGAGAAAGTAGCTTTACAGTAATTCTGTGTTGTAAAAGCAGTTCTCTTTTACATGATTACTCCATCAAACATAATTTCATTCAGCCCAACTGTAACAAACAAACAAACAAAATTTACCAAAGTAGTATCACTTGCATCTATCTTGATAAATTTGAAATCAGTTCTTAAACATATTGATGTTAATCAAAATGTGTTTATGATCTTACATTACTTATAATAGTTTATTCAACTTATTTAACATGATCATATGCAACCTCGTATCAAAATCCACTCTTTTTCATCAAGAATACAGTTTGACTTTCTTAAGAAGTCAACTATGTTAACTCAACTCCACAAATTGACTTATTAAACTTCACATTCTAAGTTGATTCAAGGTGGAAAATTTAGGACCCCATCCAATTTGGAGGATCATACCTTGATCATACAATCATACTCTTGAAATAATTTCTCCGACAATCGTACACTGGTGTGAAAAGAACATGTGGAACCTTTGAATCATTTTTGACCATTTGAAGATAGAGGACCGAGCCTAAACCATATCTTACTGAGGGATGGTCCTTTGGTTCAGTTCACTGCGAAATTACAACAAAAAATAACTGTTGAAACACTTATAAGCAATCAAGGTAAGACGTTAACTATAATATGTGAAATTACCTGTTACAATATTCGTTTGGTGTGGTGTCTATGTTATCCATGGCTACATGCACCAGAAGGCCATTTTGTTTCGAATTTTGCAACACAGATGTTATACCGTACGGCTCAAGCTCCATCTAGAAAAAGAACTGTAGATCTTCCAGTTGATAGATGCTCTCTGGAAGATCTGTTATCCCTGAACCTTTTATATGCAACTGTTCTAAACATTTTAAACGTCCTATATCCTTGGGAAATTTCTCAACTAGAATACAATTTCTGAGGTGGATACTATTTAGACGTTTCATCTCACAGATGCTGTTTGGAATATCCCGTAAGGATGTACAATCTGTTAAGTGCAGCTCCTCTAAACATTCTAATCTGCCAATATTCTCAGGCAACTGCTTAAGAAAGCAACAAGATTCAAGCCGGAGAAATTTAAGATGATTCAATGTACAAATGCTATCCGGAAGATATTCAATCTTTATTGACAACAAAGTTAGGTCCTCTGATAGAATTTTAGAGATTAAAACAAGTAATTGGTTACTGGAATTAATAAGCCCAATTCGAGAGGGGCAATCTCTCCAATTACACAAAGATAATCAAAATTTTCTCGTTGAGAAAAACTAAACATACTCTGCTATTAATAATGCATAAACTTAATAACCACTATTGGAATTTGGATGGTGAGGGACTCCCCACATTCCAACTCCCATGTTGCTTGGTTGACCAAGTGGATCCACCCACTCTCAAAAATGGTATTTAATTGCTCCAATTCAGCCGCACCCGGACCCAGAACAACCCGTTTATTTTTCCGTGTATAGACTTTAAGTGGAATTGTATCATTACATCCCTCCCCGTAAAATGCCTTGTCCTCAAGGCGAAAATTTGGAAATTGTTCAGCCAACAGGTCATAAGATTCCCAAGTAGATTCTTCGATAGGGCGGTGATGCCAAGAAATTAACAGTTCCAACACAGGTTTACCCGCCTCCGCCACCCAACGATGAGACACCACAGAATTGGGTCGTAAATCAATTTCCCAATCTTTGGTGATAGGCAAAGGTGGAGGGGAATCAATAGCGAACGATCCACGAGCTGGTTTTAGCATTGAAATATGGAAAATCGGATGAATTTTGGCATCATCGGGTAACTCGAGTTCATAAGCAACCGGACCAACCACTCGTTTAACACGATATGGGCCAAAAAACCTGGGAGATAACTTCTCAAACCGTCGTTTTGCTAAGCTACGCTGACGGTATGGTTGTATCTTCAAGAAGACATAATCACCCGCCTGAAACGATAGTTCCCTGCGTTTAGAGTTAGCTTGGGCGCGCATTCGATCTTGAGCTTTACTAAGGTTGAAACGAAGCAGTTTAAGCATCTCGTCCCTATCAATCAATTGTTGTTCCAAGTCCTCATTTTTTGTCTCCCCCATAACATAAGGAAAGAGCGGTGGGGGTGCTCGCCCATAAACCACAGAAAATGGTGTAGTGCCTGTAGAGGTGTGATAGCCGGTATTATAAGAAAATTCAGCCCAAGATAAATAGGAGCTCCATTTGGTTGGTTGTTCATGGGCAAAACATCGGAGGTAAGCCTCGAGACAACGATTGACAACCTCCGTTTGCCCATCCGTTTGTGGGTGATAACTAGTACTCAACTTCAGCTTGGTTTGACTCAAACGAAACAGTTCTTGCCAGAAGTTGCTGATGAATATCACATCACGGTCTGATACGATGGAACGAGGGAAACCATGTAACCGTACTATCTCCTTACAAAACACTGCAGCCACTCCTTTGGCAGTAAATGGGTGGGATAAACACATGAAATGGGCATATTTGCTTAGGCGGTCCACGACCACCATGATAGTGTCATACCGATTGGATGGAGGTAAACCCACTATGAAATCCATCGATAGATCTTCCCAAATCTGTTCCGGAATAGGCAAAGGCTGCAGTAAACCTGCAGGTGAGAGAGTTTGGTATTTTTGTTGCTGACAAGTTGCACACTGCTGCACATAGATACGAACTTCCTGTTTCATCTTGGGCAAGAAATAGTGGGCTGATAGGCGTTTGATTGTTTTCAGAAATCCACCATGGCCACCCATGGGGGTGTTATGCGCTTCCTGCAGCAGTGTGAGCTTAATACTGGGCACGTCGGGTACCACCAAACGCTTCTTATAAAAGAGGAGTTGATCCACCAAATAGAAATCAGGAACTGAGACGGGGTTGGAAAGCAACTCCTGGATGATATTACTTGTGTAGGGATCGGTTTGAAGCCCCTCTTTAATACCTGCAATTTCTACACAAAAAGGAACGGTTAAAGTTAATAAGTCTCCGGAACGGGGCATTCGAGACAAAGCATCTGCCCCGCGATTCTCTTTTCCAGCTCTATAACAAATAGAGAAGTCATAGGGCATCAACTTGAGTAACAACCGCTGCAGTTCGGTAGTTGTTATACGTTGCTCAAGTAAGAACTTCAAAGTGTAGTGATCTGTGCGGATGATAAAATGGCGACCCAGTAAATAGTGGTTCCATTTTTGTACAGCGAGGACCAACGCTAATAACTCTCGGTCATAGGCTGATTTGATTCGATTAGAAGGTGAGAAGCCCTTGCTGAAATAGGCTACCGGGTGTTCATCTTGTGACAGGATAGCTCCCACTCCATTGGATGAAGCGTCACATTCAACCACAAAAGTGGTGGAAAAGTCGGGTAAACGTAAAACAGAAGCAGATAGCAGAGCTTCTTTCAAAGCATTAAATGCCTTCAAAGCCTCATCAGACCAAACAAACCCATCCTTCTTCGTGAGAGCTGTGAGAGGCCTCGCAATTAACCCATAATTTCGCACAAATCGTCGATAATACCCTGTTAATCCTAAAAATCCTCGAACCTGTTTAACATTAGTTGGAATCGGCCACGATTATACCGCCGAAACCTTCTCTTGTTCCACCTGAACCCCTTCGGGTGTTACAACGTGCCCAAGGAAAACCACTTTAGATTGGCCAAAACAACAATTGGTTAATTTGGCAAAAAAACAATTATCATGCAACAACTTTAGAGTTTGTTCCACATGGCTTACATGTTGCTCCATATCTGAGCTATATATCAATATATCATCAAAAAATACTAGTATAAAACGACGTAGAAAAGAGCGAAACAGGTCGTTCATAACAGCTTGGAAGGTCGACGGGGCATTCGTAAGCCCAAAAGGCATGACCTTAAACTCATAATGCCCTGAATGAGTGCGAAAAGCTGTCTTCGGCACATCCCGGGCAGCAACTCTAATCTGATAGTAACCCGATCTTAAATCCAATTTCGAGAATACTTTAGCCCCATGTAACTCGTCCAAAAGCTCGTCAATATTTGGAATAGGATACTTGTTAGCAATGGTAATCTTGTTAAGTGCCCGATAGTCCACACACATCCGCCATGAATTATCCTTTTTTTTAACCAATAAAACGGGGCTTGAGAAAGGGCTGGTACTTGACTGGATAAACCCGGCTGTCAAGAGTTGTTCCACCTGCTTCTCTATTTCTAGTAGTGGGGATATCGGTAAGGGCGAATGTTAGGTGGGGTGGAGTTTGGGACTAAGGGGATTGAGTGGGTTTGGGTACGGGTAGGTGGTAAACCTTTCGGTTCGTCAAAAACATTGTGGTATTTTGTGATAACAGGCTGTAAAAAGGCTGGTATTTGGAGATTAGCTTCAGGTTCGATGGCTAAGTGTTGAAAACTAGATGATTTTTGAGGTCCTGAAGGAACACCTTGCAACTTGTATCTCTTCCCATCCACGGTAAAAATCATAAACATGTCCTTCCATATTCGCTTGTACCGTGTTTAAGGTAGCAAGCCATTGTACACCTAGCACCAAATCAGCCCCACCAAGAGAAAAAGGATGAAAATCCTGGGTGATTTGGAGATCATTTACCTGCAAAGAAAGATTTTTGCATACTCTACCACAACGAATCACATCCCCGTTACCGATTTGAACACCAAATGGAGTTACTAATTGAGTAACGAGCTTCAACTCATTTACCAAAATGTCCGAATTAAAATTGTGGGTAGAACCCCCGTCAACCAGAATTAATACCTCAGTAGAGTTAAGTGTACCGTGTATTTTCATGGTGGTCGGGTGTGACTTCCCCAAGATTGCGTGCAGGCTGATTTCAGCTGTGTCTTCCTGCAAATTATTCAGACTTATGGTTTCATTTGGGGGCTGCTCATCATCACCTTCTTCGGCTTCTATGCCCTGGACTATACTTGTCACCGCAGCGGAAACACTCACCCTTAAGGAAGCGAGCCTGCTTTTCTGCATCAGTTAGCCGTGAGTTGGGTTTGGATTCTGTTTTAGGTTGGTTGATCGATGGTGAAGCATAGGTTGCTGGAGTGTAGGATTTTGAATCAGGTTTCAATTGGGAGTTCCAGGTGTTTTTCTTTTCGGGGCGCGAATGGCTAAGTTTGGATTCAAATTCTAGCGCTAGGCTCACAGCTTTGTAAACTGAGCGGGGTTTATGGATGCGAACGTCCGCCTTTAACTCATCTTTGAGTCCATTTAGAAAGACTCCTAACAAGCAGTGGTCGGGCCAATTGGAAACCCGGGATGATCTACGTGCGAATTCCTGTCGGTAATCCTGGACTGTCCCGGTTTGTTTAATGCTACACAAATACTCGTCTGGGTTCTGGAACTCTGGTGGTCCAAAATGTTTTTGCAAAGCAGTGGTTAATTCTTCCCAATATGCCAACTCCTGTTCAGCCGATAACCACGAGTAGAGATCTAGGGCATCACCCTCGAGGTGCATGGCTGCAATATCCACC
>BJCM01080249.1:4419-18983 GCA_018326385.1 Flaveria bidentis
TTTTCAAGGGCTTTGTGGCGGGATATCCCCCCACTCATGGTACATTCGGTTCTTGATGTACGTGACATCATTGCTCAGGTCATCGACTCGGGAATGTAGATTTTTGACTCGGTTAAAGGCTCGTTGGGCATATTCAAATGATCGCCTTGCATGGTTGTTGGTGGTTTGGATTGACTCATAAAGGTCCAACATGGTTGGGAATTCTCTTGTACGTGAACTTGAAGATCCAGCTCTAGCTCCTTCCGGTTGTATCAGCATGTCGAGATCCATAATTATTTCTTCGGGGTCGCCCAGATCCCAGATTTGTCCCTTCTTATCCATGAATCTTAGCTGCCCATTTGGTAGGCTTGTTACCATGTACATATTTGTGCAAATGCTCAAGTCTAACAGTCTCGGCATCACTCCTTCAGTTCCCTCAGTGTTATAACCATAGCTCTCGTATAAGTTAAAGGCTTCCTCCAAACATAGGTGTTCGAGCACCTTCAATCGCATTCCTGGCAAAAAGATTACAAAACAAATACCCAATATTACATGGCAACTGATTAACCATACAATATAAAATGAACAAGTCCCTCAAGTTAACAACTCCCTCGCTTTGACCACGAGCTGTTATGGAATGTCTAAGTAACCGATGAATGTGTCGCAGCAGCGGGTCTCGTATCTGACTGCTTTTTGTTTTACTCGAGTTGAACCCTCCGGTTCCAATCCGCTCCCGAAATGCTTTCCTCATTCCACCACTTTCCGCGTCTTTACTTTCCTCGTCCAGGAAGGTATGGTACGCCGGCATTCCAGATACTGCTTCCTCCTCCATTTCCTGTTCCGTGTAGATCCCGAGATAGACACCGAACAAGGCAATGGATGTTTTGTGCCAATGTCCAGCAAGTCTAAATGAAATTGCATTATTATCCCAAGGATCAGAGTCTTTCATGCTAAATTTGAAAGATGCTAAAAATTCAAGAGTTAGTTCATAAACGGAAGTTCTATTTTATGAGAATAAATTCTTCAATTGGACACTCAATAATGTATTGTATCTTTCAAGCTGTCCGACTGCCGCTAGTGTTTCTTCATCTTCTTGTAAGTTGGATCTTTCGACCCTTTGTAGCAGTCTTTGAAGTCTATTATGACACCATCTCTCGCGGCTCCCTTCAAAACGTAAGTAGGGATGATTCATGATCCTGAAATTTCAAAAATAAGTTAATCTATACAAAACAAATTTCTTGAGTAGTTTCATGATGTTAGTGAAAATCATGTGTTTTTCAAGACATAACATCATAATGATTCAACTCATGTTCAAAAATAGTTAAAAATTTATCATCCAAGGAAAAATTGTTGAACATGGGGGGTGCGTTTTGTGAAACGTGGGGGTGCAGTAAACATGGTAAGGCATGGAATCTTGACTCGAGCACGCGTGGTTATGTTTGTAAATCGTTGATTAAGCATGGGTTTAACATTTTCTTGCTTTAAAAATCAAAGATTGTACGTTTAACATTTTAATCATTTGTTAATAATTCAAGATACCCAAAAATATATTATATCTTTAATCTGGGGAACTCTTGAACATGATTAACAAATATTTCACGACGAATTATGAAGATAGTCTTGTTAACAATAAAATAAAACAAACTAATTAACTAACTAAACAAACTAATAACTAACAAAACATACTAATTAACATTAATCTACTTACAAGAATAAACATGAACAAATAGGTTGAAAGCATTTATCATTCCATAAAACATTTAAGAACAAGTCTTTACACATAATTGCTAGGATTTCGGTTGTTTAGAGACCTAATCACCTAACTTCATGTAAATGACTTTCATAATCAAAGGAATTAGTATACTAACCTTTTGATCAAACACTCTTGAAATAACTCTTGAAAAGATGAAAGAAAAATGGAAAACAAGATGAAAATTAAAGTGGATACGACTTTGCAGGCAATTGAGGTCGGTATTTATCATGCAAAATTGAAGATGAACAAGACAAAAGGCTGAAATATGTCAGCTTGTGTCATTTTTTGTCGAACACGGGGGCGTGCCTCCTTAAGCATGGGGCCGTGTTCGTGTGTTGTTGGTTGGTTTCAGTCTTTTGTTGTTCCGTTTTTCAGTTTCATGCGTTATGTAATTTTCCCGGTTAAGTTTTATCACTTCCAAATCATCAGAAAAGATACGAAATAGTCCTAGAGTTAAATAACACCAGTCAAAATGAAAAGTACATTTCCTAAGGTCCTACGGTTACATGATACGTTAAAAGCCGAGAATCTGAAACAACAAAACCAGACTCTTTAACGCGCAATAGCGCACTTAGCACATCATGAATTGCTTCTAAAAGAAACCTCCACACATTTCGTGTGGAAGGTTCGGGATGGGATAGTGAGAAGTACGGTTGCTCAATTCCGCATGCTGCCGATTAATGGAAATGAGTTCCTCGCTCATTTGTTGAACTTTTTGGATAAGTTCAGCTAAGCGTTGGGATGCAGCGAGGTTCATTTCAGTCAGTTGCTTTATTAGTTCATGCAGCTTGAAGAAATATTCTTGAGTCATTGGTTCTCGTGTTTCAGAACGCGGTTTCTTCGCAGGATTCCAGTTGGAACTTCCGTGACTTGATTCTTTCATTTTTCAGATGTTGTTAAACAGGAGTGAGTGTGATGAAAGAATGGAACAAGTTTGGTATTTATATACAGGTCGTGAAAAGTGAACATGGGGGCGTGCTTGGCTAGGCACGGCCCCGTGCTCGTCAGAATTCATCTTAAATTCGACCTGCAATGTTCTAGAGTCGTCAGTGGAGATCGTGGAATGAAATTTGTCCGAGACATGGGGGCTTGCTTGATGAGGCACGGCCCCGTGCTTGTGCTTGTGAGATCCTAAAAATTGTTAAAAAGTAAGAAAAATTTATGTACAGGTGTCGCGTTTAAGTTTCGGGTCTTTGGCATGACCCTTCCCCACACTTAGTTTTTGTCGGGGCGGAGGTGTAATTTTTTCCGAAGGAATCTTGGTTGGTCCATCGTTATACGGTTTCAAACGATGACCATTTACTTTGAAACTTAAACCTTCGTGGTTATAAATTTCAATGGCACCATTCAGAAACATGTTTTTGATCGTATAAGGTCCAGACCAACGTGATTTTAGTTTTCCGGGAAACAAACATAAACAAGTGTTATACAATAAGACATGTTCTCCTACATGAAATCGTTTTATGTTCTTTAATCAAGCGTCATGGAATTTCCTTGTCTTTTCTTTGTAAACCCTAGTGTTTTCATATGCTTGTTCTCTCAATTCCTCCAATTTGTGAATTTGTAGGAATCAATTCTTTCCTGCAAGGTCTTGGTCTAGGTTTGTTGCTTTAAGTGCCCAAAAAACCTTGTGCTCTAGTTCCATAGGAAGATGACGTGACTTCCCATAAACTAGTTTAAACGGTGTTGTGCCGATGGGAGTCTTATAGGCTGTTCGAAAAGCCCATAATGCATCATCTAACTTGGTAGACCAGTCTTTATGGTTTTGACCTACAGTTTTCTCAAGGATTTGTTTGATGCCTCGGTTAGTGACTTCAGCTTGCCCATTCACTTATGGATGGTAAGCGGTTGTAAAGCGATGGTGAACTCCATAATGCGTCATTGCTCGTTCGAGCTGATTGTTATAGAAATGAGTTCCTCGGTCACTAATTAGAGCTTTGGGGGCACCGAATCGAGAAAATAGTTTCTTAAGGAATTTGACAACGTTTCTGGAATCATTAGTAGGCAGGGCTTGAGCTTCAGCCCATTTTGAAACGTAATCAACTGCTACTAAGATGTAACGATTGCCAAATGACACCGGGAATGGCCCCATGAAATCAATACCCCATATATCAAATATCTCACATACTTGAACTGGTTTTTGAGGCATCTCATCCAGTGTTGAGATATTGGTTTCTCTTTGAGATGCATCACAGATGCGTACTATGTTGTGAACATCTTTGAAGATCGTGGGCCAGTAAAATCCAGAGTCAAATACTTTCTTGGTTTTTAAGGTTGCTCTATGGTGTAATCCAATGGGTCCTTCATGACACTGCCTTAGGATTTGTTCTGCTTCACTTCCGTATATGGATCTTCGAATGAGTTGGTCAGCACCGATTCTGAACAGATACGGGTCCTCCCAATAGTAATGTTTGATATCAGTAAAAAATTTCTTCTTTTTTTGATAAGTCATTCCTTTTGAGAAGAATTCCGCTTGCTAAGTAATTTGCAAAATCGGCGAACCAAGGATGTTCCGCTTGCTAAGTAATTCGTGAGGAAAATTGTCGTTTATTATGGCTTCCTCAGTTTGTGAAGGACTTGAATCCTCAAGACATGAGAGATGATCAGCTGCTAGATTTTCCGCTCCTTTCTTGTCACGAATTTTGATGTCAAATTCTTGAAGCAAAAGAATCCAACGAATCAATCTTGGCTTTGCATCTTGTTTGTTGAACAAATAACGAAGGGCTGCATGATCGGTGTAAACAATTTTTATTGAAAGGTTGAGATACGAGTGGAATTTGTCAAATGCGAAAACTACTGCAAGAAGTTCTTTTTCGGTGGTGGTTTAGTTTTCTTGTTCGTCGTTTATGGTTTTGCTCGCATAATGAGTTGGGTGAAATTTCTTGTTTTTCCTTTGTCCTAATATGGCTCCTATCGCGAAATCGCTTGCGTCGCACATGAGTTCAAATGGTAGCGTCCAATCTAGGGAAACCATGATTGGAGCGGTTACCAGCCTCTCCTTAAGCAATTTGAATGCACTAATGCATTAGTCAAAAAATATGAATTGAGCATCTTTCTCGAGAAGTTGTGTCATTGGTCGAGCGATTTTTGAGAAATCTTTGATGCAACGACGGTAGAATCCTGCATGACCTAGGAAACTTCTGATATCATTCACGGTTGTGGGATGTGGAAGTTTAGAAATAGTGTCGACTTTGGATTGATCGACTTCAAGTCCTGCTCGAGATATTTTGTGTCCTAACGCTATTCCTTCCTTAACCACGAAGTGGCACTTTTTCCAATATAAAACAATGTTAGAATCTTCACATCTAACCAACATCTTTTCCAGATTATCAAGACATTGCTCAAAAGAGTTTACAAAGATGGAGAAATCATCCATGAAAACTTCCATTGAGTGTTCAATCATGTCATGAAAAATTGCTACCATGCATCTTTGAGATGTAGCAGGAGCATTACACAATTCAAAGGGCATTTGCCGATAAGAAAATGTGCCATATGGACAGGTGAATGTCATATTCTCTTGATCATCGGCAGCAATAGGGATTTGAAAATAACCTGAGAAACTGTCCAGGAAATAATAAAACATTTTTCCAGATAATCGCTCAAGCATTTGGTCGATGAAAAGAAGAGGGAAGTGATCTTTCCATGTGGCGTCATTGAGTTTGTGATAGTCTATGAACACTCTCCATCCGGTAACCATACGAGTGGGAATAAGCTCATTCTTTGGAACAACTTGGACGGGACTAACCCAAGGCGAATCAGAAATAGGGTAAATCAAACCGGCATCTAGCAGTTTGATTACTTCTTTTTTCACCACCTCTTTCATGCTTAGGTTTAAACATCTTTGAGGTTGAATGATGGATTTGACGTTCTCCTCCATCAGTATTTTATGAGTGCAAGAGGGTGGATTGATTCCCTTGATGTCCATGATTTTCAATGCAATTGCTCATTTGTGTGCCTTCAGCATATTAAGCAACTTGTTCTTCTCATCAATTGATAAAGTAGATGAGATTATGACAGGAAGTTGAGATGTGTTTTCAGGAAAAGTGTATTCGAGATGAGATGGAAGTTCTTTGAGCTCCAAATCTGGAGGGTCTTTGATAGAAGGTTTGGCTTTTGGTTCTAGACCTTGCTCAATGATCTCAAATGCTTCTTGATGAAATGATGTTTCATCAACTTCAAGTTCTGGAATGATTTCGTTTTCATAGATGGGTTCGGTGATTTGGAACTCTATTAATTGAGTGTTGCAAGCTTCATTTTGAGTTTTCCTCAAATGACAGCTTATGATCGAATCGCAAGTATCAACGTAATAGAGCGAGTCATAATGATGTTGAGGGTGTTTAATGGATTGACCTATCAAAAGTTACTTCCTCCTCGTCTACTCTAAGCGTGAGTTTTCCTGTACAAACATCATTGAGGGCTCGAGCAGTCGCTAAGAAAGGTCAACCTAGGATAAGAGGAACATTTTTGTCCTTATCCATGTCAAGGATCACAAAATCAACGGGATATATGAATTTGTCAATTTTAACTAAGAGATTTTCAACGATGACACTTGGATATTTGACAGAACAGTCAGCTAACTGGATGCTCATATAGGTAGGTCTAGGTTCACCTAAGTTTAATTTTTCAAAAACCGCATATGGCATAAGGTTAATGCTTGCACCTAAATCAACTAACGCGTTACTGAAAGAAAGATTTCCTATTAGGCAAGGTATGGTGAAACTTCCTGGATCAGTCATCTTTTGCGGTAGTTTGTTTTGAAGAACTGCAGAGCATTCCTCATTCAAAACCACGTGTGATAACTCTTCTAGTTTCTTTTTGTTTGACAAGACACCTTTTAGAAACTTAGCGTAGTTTGGCATTTGTGCTAAGGCCTCCACCAAGGGCAGATTGATGTGGAGTTGCTAGAATAACCTAAGGAATTTGCCGTATTGTGCCTCCATTCTTTGTTGTCTCAAACGACCTGGATATGGAGGTGGTGGAACATACGGAGGTGGTGGAATGTATTTCTTGGCTGGTTCTTCAATAACAACAGGTTACTTTTGCTTATCACCCGTATTACGTGGAGCTTCAGCTCTACTTCTTCAAGGATGGGTTGTAATACGGGTGCATCACCTTGAGTGGTTTTACCACTCCTGGTGGTGATGGCTTTGACTTGAGCATTAGGGTTTGTCACAGTGTTGCTGGGCAAAGCTCCTTGAGGTCTTTCAGATTGCTGTTGTGCAATTTGACCTACTTGGTGCTCTATGGTCGACAATGATGCTTTGTTGCTTTTGATGTTAGCTTCGTTTCTTTTTGAACCTCTCCTTATTTCTTTGATCAGATTTCCGAATGTACTCATTTGTGGCTTGTGTGGTTAATAACAATTGCTGCAATAAGTCTTCCATTGATGATGCTCCACAGTCTTGGTTGCTTGAACCTTGGTATGGTGGTTTCTGTTGTTGGTAAGGTGGCCTTCGGTTGAATCCAGATGATTGTTGGTTATTACTAGCATATGTGTAATTCGAGTTGCTTCTCCAACTTGAGTTGTTGTTGTATGAGTTGTTTGGGCCTCCTACGTAGTCAACATCTTCAACTACCATAATGCCTTGTGGGCATTCGTTGGTCTTGTGTGAACTTCCACATGTGTTGCATCGCATTGGAGTTTACTTTAGCTCGTTTTGAAATTGTTTGAATTTTTTGGTTAGAGCTTCTAATTGGGCTGCAATTAGGGTTTCAGAGTCTACTTAATGAATACCTTTAGAACTAGGTTTGGTCCTTAAGGGATTATAGGCAAAGCTCTTCTTAGCTGCTCTTTCTAAGGTTTGGTATGCTTCTGTTGGTGTGACACTTGCAAAATCTCCTCCCGCACTTTGGTCTACCGCTTGCTTCTGGGCTCCGCTGATTGCATTGTAAAAGGTTTGACACTACAGCCACAAATCCAGTTCGTGATGTGGGCATCTCCGAAGGAGACTTTTATATCTTTCCCATGCTGCGTGTAATGATTCATCGTCTTCTTGGCGGAAACTTGTGATTTTGCTTCATAGTTTGGCAGTGCGATTGGGTGGAAAGTATTTCAAAAGGAATTGCTCAGCCATTTCCGCCCATATGGTGATGGAGCCAGGTGGAAGTAAACAATCCAATCGATGGCTCCTCCTCGAAGTGAAAATGAAAAAAGTCTTAGTCGAATGGCGTCGTCTGAACATTTATTGATTTTGAAGGTAGCACAGATACGAAGGAATCGTGAGATGTGAGCATTAGGATCTTCGTCTTGTAACCCAGGGAACGAAACAAAGTTTTCTACGAGTTGGATAATACTAGACTTAATCTCGAAATTGTGAGCCGCTATTACTGGTTGGACAACACTAGACTCATAACCATCTATTGAAGGTGTGGCATAATGTGTCATCTTCATTTCCTCGTCTTGGTTAGCCATGTCTTCTTCGGATGGTGTATCCTCCAAAATGTCGTTCGCGTTCCGAAAGTCGTTCGCTTGTTGTGATCTTTTGCGCAATCTTTGACGGAAAAGTCGTTCGCGTTCCGAAAGAGGCGGAACAAGTTCCGAACTAGGCGAATCAGACATACATTAACTTAAAGAAGCATAAACTAACTAAGGCTTAAAATGAATCATGCAAAAGTAACTAAACTAACTAAGGCTTAAAATGAATCATGCAAAAGTAACTAAACTAACTAAGGCAAACTATCTAACAAAAATAAAAATGAAGTTTAAACAAAAATATATTAACAAGTTATATACAAGATAGTCAAAAATTTAGTTTGTCTTTCAAACTGCCATGTGTCCCCTACAACGGCGCCAAAAACTTGATCGGTGCAGATAGTATATATAGTTTAATAAAAATTTATTTCACAGATTCAGTTTTAATTGGTTGTTACTAATACTAAACCACACACACAAAAGGAAAGTGTACCTGTCGTGTGGTAATATAGTGTTGGTAAGAACCGAGTATCAATCCGTAGACACACCTAGCCTACTCAACAAACTTGACGATTTGACTATCAGATTTGGTTTTTGTTAAAGAAAATGATAAGTTGCATTGGAAAGATTTTTAGAGTTTAACATCAATGATAAAAATACAATAAACTAAAATTTGAAGCGTTTGGATTTAAAACCAGGGAATAAAAGTTATCATCCTAATTAGACTACACTTATGTAACCGTGATGAATTGGTGGTGTGATTTAAAGATTTGGATTAATGTAATTGTGTTAATGTTTATAAAGATGAGCTGGCGCAATTTCTCGTCTATCCTACTGGCGTAGTGACTAGGATCACGTCAGGTTGAGTTTTACTGCATAGATCAAAGCCCTAGTAATGTAGATAAATCTTTTGTGACCTATTTGACATATGATTTCTGAAAAAATAACTTAATGTTAAAAAGAGAGTTGATCAAGTTCCTTTCTAACATACCATTAATTTTAGAAAACCATAACAATTACTGAAGATTTCTCAAACTAATAAAAGGGAACCCGCAAATAATCAGAAAGTTAAAATGATATGATTTCTAATAACCATTTCTAGTTCATTAGGCATGGATTTATTATGAAGACCGGTTTCGCGAATGAAAGCAAGGAGATTGTATAATGAAAGAACGGTGGTGGTGACTGAAGGCAGCAAGAAAGATGGCGGTGACAGAAACTGGAATCGAAAAAGGTTTGGTCGGGGTGGTGCCCTGATGAGTAACAAGAAGGCATGGGTAGATGACCACCGTGTGGTCATGTCTGGTGCGGGGTCGAAGAAGTGTGGCAAATGTGGAATGGAGCATATCAAAGAATGTAGGTTGGGATCGAACTTATGATTAAAATGTGGGAGGACGGGGCACATAGCGAGGGACTGTCGTGTGGTCAGATGTGTTTACTGTGGTGGAGAGGGTCATATGAGTAGAGACTGTAAGAAGCTGAGGGCTGAAAGTTCTGGGGAGAAAAAGACTGGAGGTGAAGGACTGAGGGCGAGCGCCAGAGCGTTTACGATGACGCAGGAGGAGGCTAGGATGGACCCTGATGTTGTGTTAGGTACGTTTCTAGTAAACCAAACTTTAGCATCTGTGTTATTCGATTCTGGTGCTAGTAAAAGTTTCATTTCTGCTATTTTAGGTGCTAAACTGCTTGTAAGTAGTAGGAGTGTAGATGTGCCCTTTGATATAGAAACTGCCATAGGTAAGTCTACTAGAATTTATGAAATGATAAAAGGTTATGACATGGAGTTAGAAGGTCATAAGTTTCCTCTTAGACCATTCATGATGACCTTTGGTGGTTTCGATGTAGTCCATGGGATGGATTGGCTAGCGGACTACGAGGCGAACATCGTGTGTCGCAAGAAGATGATTCGAGTGACAGCGCCTGACGATAGTTCGGTGACGGTTTATGGTGATCGAGTCATGACGATCCCGAAAGTGATTTCGATGGAAGTGGCAGGATAGTGCATGAGGTGTGGAGGTAGTGCCTACTTGGCCTACGTGAAGGATGTGGATACTCCAACACAACAACTGACCGACGTACCGGTGGTGTGTGACTTTCCAGAAGTGATTCCCGAAGACTTACCAGGAGTGCCACCTGACAAAGAGATCGAGTTTTAGATTGATTTGATACAAGGTGCCTAACCTGTTGCCAAGGCACCGTATCATTTGGCTCTGACATAGATGAAAGAGTTGATGGAGCAATTGCAAGAGCTGCTCGTTTCTTAAGTTTGGCGGGCTACTACAGAAGATTCATTCAAGACTTCTCAAAGATCGCTTCTCCAGTAATCAAGTTGACCCAGAAAGATGTAAAGTTTGTATGGGGTCAAGCTTAAGAGAAGGAAGTGAAGATCTGGTGGTTTATTCTGATGCTTCTTATTCGGGGTTGGGGTGTGTGTTAATATAGAGGGGAAAAGTTATAGCCTATGCATCCTGACAGTGAAAGGTTCATGAGGTTAATTACCCTACTCATGACTTGGAGCTAGCAGCTGTGGTCTTCGCGTTAAAGATTTGGAGGCACTACCTATACGGGACAAAGTGCACCATATTCACCGACTACAAGAGCTTGAAGTACTTTTTAAAGAAAATGGACCTGAACATGAGGCAGGGGAGATGGTTGGAGCTCACAAAAGACTACGATTGCGAGATCCATTACCATCCGGGCAAAACCAACGTGGTGGTGGATGCCCTTAGTCGAAAGGAGAGACCCGAGCCGATTCGGGTGAAGGCTTACCAGTTGATCATGACCTCGGATGTGATGAAGCAAGTTAAGGAGTTTCGGGATGAGGCATTGAAAGAAGATCATCTTAACTCCGAAATTGGGTGAAAAAACACTTGGTGTTAAGACCTGATTCGGGCGGATGTGGATTCCTCATTTTGGGAATCTATGCGTGAAGATTAAGGATAAAGCTCACAAGACTCGGTACTCTATTCATCCCGGTGCTACAAAGTTGTACCAAGACATGAAGAAAGATTATTGGTGGCCGGGTATGAAGCGTTATGTGGTGGAGTATGTGAGTAAATGCCTTACTTGTTTACAAGTGAAAGCCGAGCATCATAAGCCGTATGGGAAGATCCAACCTTTGGATATACCGGAATGGAAGTGGGAGCACATCACCATGGATTTCATTACGAAGCTACCATGTACCTTGTAAGGGTATGATGCTATATGGGTGATCGTCGATCGTTTGACGAAGAGTGCTCACTTCCTACCGATTCATGAGACATATTCATCCGAGAGGTTGTCGGATCTGTTCATTAAAGAGATTGTAACTCGTCATGGTGTACTGGTGTCTATTGTATCTGATCGTGACACTCGGTTTACATCCAAATTTTGGAAGAAATTTCATGATGTGATAAGAACAAGGCTACAGATTAGTACGGCTTATCATCCTCAAACGGATGGCCAGTTGGAGAGGACGATTCAGATGCTGAAGGATATGCTTCGAGCATGTGTCATCGATTTTGGAGGAAGTTGAGATGACCACTTATTGTTAGCTGAGTTTTCGTATAAGAACAAGTATCATGCCAGTATTTATATGCCCCCTTATGAGATGCTATATGGTAGGAGATGTTGGACACCCGTGTGTTGGGGTTATATTGGTCATAAAGAGTTAGGGAGCGTCAAGGTGGTCAAGGCTACGATGGAGAAACTGGAAAGGATCAAAGCCTTTATGAAGGCAGCCAAAGATAGACAGAAGTCGTTTGCTGATAAACGACGTAGACCGATTTAGTTCTAGGTGGGTGATAGGGTTATGTTGAAGGTCTCACCTTGGAAGATTATCATTCGGTTCAGAAAGCAGGGCAAGTTGAGCCCGAGATACATAAGGTTTTTCCGAATCATTGCTAGAGTAGGAGAGGTGGCCTATAAAATTGGAGTTACCAGATGAGTTAATTGGAATTCACCGGACATTCCACGTACCTCATCTGAGGAAATGATTAGCAGACGAGGATATGGTTGTACCACTAGCTGATATCAAGGTAGATGAACGGGTCAATTATGTGGAGCAACCGGTGGTGATCATTGATTGTAAAGACAAAGAAAGATGAATAAAAGGTATCCATGAAGGAGGAATAAAGTGAAGCAACCAGTGGTGATCATTGATCGTAAAGACCGGGTATTTATATAGGACAAAGAAAGAGGAATAAAGTGAAGAAAAAGAAAGAAAAGATATTTTACCCAAGTTGAAGGGTAAAAAGTGTCCAAAAGGACAAAATGTTTGAAACAGTGGGTGTAAAAGGTGATGACTGCCCATCACCCTCTCTTCACGCATATCAATCGAATTTTAGACAGAGAAATCGAAGAGAGCAGGTATGTAGAGATTAATGAAGAAGCTGATGCAACCTAAACATCTCAACTCTATCTTGCATGCTGCGCAAGTGCAATGAAGAAGAATGCTTAGGAAGTTTCACACATGAAACAGAAAATACTCTAAGTGTGAAATCTTCCGAAGCCAAGACCAATATCTTCCAAAGCCAAATATGAAGTCTTCTGAAGCCTCAGAGAAAAAGTCTTCCGAAGCTTCAACTTATGAAGACAGATTTCTTCCAAAGACTTTTGACACATGCTTTATCTGATGTACTGTTCCAAAAAGCTGGACATATTTCCGCTGCATCTCTGCAAGTCACCAACTTACATGAGTTGGTGAAAAAGGTCCATACTTTTGGTAAATGTACATTGAGGTCTTGAGTCTGTAACTTTCTGCTTCATGTACTTTATCCTTTTTGTAATAGATAAGGATGTGAGCTATGGCATATCATAGTCACTAGTCAAAAGGCAATCTACCTTTTGACTCTACAATTGGTTTTGTTTGTGTCTAGTCAATTGTATCCAGCTAGCTTTCAAAGTATAGCCGACTGTAGGTTGTAGTATAATTATTCCTTGTTCTTGTATCTTTCCATTATGCTTTGTAGCACTTGTAATAGAACTTGAGAAAGCACTATACTGCAATCTTGAAAACCATCTCACTGTGTATCTTGCTCTTTTATTCTGTCTATTATATTACTTGTGTTCTTAGTGTTTTACTTTGGTTAATCCAGTCTTACTCTTTGATTAGGTTTGGTTAATCTCCTCCTTGTGTTTTTGTGTTGTAATTAACCCCCTTCAACGATCCTGCATTTGGCATTCGGGTTTTGAAGAGCAAGACGGAATAAAAGTCGAATTCAAGGTAAGAATTCATGTGTTTAAGAAGTTCTTAACTGGTTACATCCTCGGTTATGTACTTATGTATGTTATGTGTGTTTGGTTGTGTGTTTTTAGTGGGTTTCTAGGACTGAACTCCTAGCAATCAGGCTTTGAAGGAATTCTTACCCGAAGTGGCTGCTAAGGTGAGTTCTAGAACACCTCTTTTACAGGTTTTAACTGATTTTGGGGCTGGAAATGCATGTATGAACTTTTTACAAAAGTTGGGATTCATACCCGTATGTATGAATGTGTGTATGTTGTGGGTGTGGTTTGATTTTGGGCTATGTTCAAGTTTGATGATGTCATGGTTGTGTTTCGAAGGCTTAGATTGTATGATTTAAGCTTAGAACATGATAGATGGTGTTTGGGGACCGAATTATGATGTTAAGTGTGCCCTAAGCTGCCTATGCCCCCAAACAGTAGCTCATAGGCCCAACCCTAAATAACTACTTAAGCATTGACAAATGCGGATTAGTAAAAGTCAATGCGGATGAGTAAAGAGGAAATGCGGATGAGCATTGGAAAATGGGGATGAGTTAAAGTCAATGCGAATGAGTAAAAGAAATATGGATGAACACAAGTTAATGCGGATGAACAAAAATGAAATGCGGATGAACAAGAGGAAATGTGGATGAACAAAAAGAAATGCGGATGAAAACTTAGAATATTTTCTGACTTTTTGGGGAAAAAGTGAAATGTAGGCTTTGACTTGGGAGGTCCCCGGGGTTCATGTAAGCTATCTTTTGAGGTCATAGATGATGTGATGGGCATTGTATGATGATGATATGATGTATGTTGATGCTTATGCATGATGGTATGTATGACGTATATTATGCATGTATGATGATGCCCTGTATGGTGATGTTGTATGTTTATGTTCCTTACATTGTATGTTTATTTTGCCATGGCTTTACGTTGAATGTTAATTAATGAAATGAAAGTATTATATAATGTAAAGTGGAATATAATAAAGAGAGGAGCATAATGATAGAATGCATGCATTAATGAAAGAGAAAGTAAATAAAGTCTTGCAAGCCTTGTATGTCAAAACACACCCAATGAAGGGTGTTACTTCAACAGTGTACGAGTTAGCAACACAAGAAGGATGCACATCGGGGTCCATCTTAATGACCGACCATTTGTATAGAACCTTTGTCGCTTACCGTAGGTACTGTGGTCAGGCTGTTGTGCACCATGACG
>BJCM01080257.1:0-15280 GCA_018326385.1 Flaveria bidentis
AAAAAACCCAACCAAAACCCTAGATCTTCAACTTTTGTTGAAGATCTTACAGAAATACAATACATACAATAACCGATTACTTATCGGTTGTTGTGGAAACAATACAAACAAACTTACAGACTGAAGACAATACAACAGGGAACAAACCCTAGATCGAAAGACGATAACTGTGAGAGCGTAACAAGAATAACAAACAGCAACAACTCTAACTGATACACGAGTTCTCAGTCTGTTTATATAGAGCTCTTCAGTAGTTTATAACGAACTCTTCAGTAGTTTTATAACAAACTTCTTCAGTAGTTTTATAATCAAACTTCTTCAGTAGTTTTATAACAAACTTCTTCAGTAGTTTTATAACGAACTTTTCAGTAGTTTTATAACGAGAGTTACACTTGAGTCCCTGCACAAAAGAAACAATACAAAGTTAACCCTGAAGAATCATTTCATTTCAATAATAAACCCAACAATTACAACCAGCCTTTTTTACAGAAACTATCACAACTTTCACCAATTGTCACTATCATCTTCATTGCCGCCACGACTGATGTCGTTGTTGCTACTCCACTTTCACCGCTCCCACATACCCGTCATCACCATAATCATTTTTATCGTTGTCAGACATTAGTGATGATAATCGATGGGGTTGTGAGGTGGTGACGTCAGTGGTCAGCAATAGTTGCGGTGACAACTACAAGTCTACAATTTTTTAGTTGATTTGATTCGTTGATATTGAATTATTATAAATTTTATGAATTATTTAAATTCTAATCTCATTATATCAGCCATATATGTCATCTTTGAAATTCATATTTCAATAATAATTAATTTTAAGAACCCATCGGTTACAAAACGAATATTTATTCCAAATAATTAATACAAACAAAACACATTCATAGTATTATGTTTTAGACAAGAGCCTCGATTAAAATATTAGATAATGGCTAAAAGGTGAAAATTTTAAACTTACAGAGGATTTAGAAATTGTGTTGTGAATTCCAGTTTAAAAATGGTTTTATAGTGGTTTTTGAATGGTCCGCTATCTTAACAAACGGACTCTAGATTTTATGACTCTAAATGTTCAATGGACTCTAGACGTGACATGCTTCTTGATCATCACATTACAACAAATACAACTAACAAAGTAATGATGTACGTAATGAATATACATGTGTTGTTGCTGTTCGTTCTAGCTATTAAATTTATTAGTAAACCGATAAAACAATTTATTCAATTGAGTTTGACCATTCAATTTAAAGAAAAGGAAACAATCAAAATTGACGTTGCTAGCATATTTTTTTTGCTAATCTTAACATTAACTTTCAGACTAAGACACAAAATATAGTAAAAAATAACATAGTTTATAAAAGTGTAAAGTCCAGTTATATTGTAGCCTTTAGTTAAATAATAGCCGTGATGAGCTAAAAATTATCTTTGTTTATAGACATCCACTTAGATTTAATTCTTTTTTTAACTGATATTTTACACATGTATTTATTTGATTGGTTGTTTTTATAATAGAGCTTATCTTTTCTTATTATTATTATTATTATTATTATTATTATTATTATTATTATTATTATTATTATTATTTTATTGTTTGCTTATTAGCTTTAGCCTCTAAGGGGTACCTGTCAGGCTGTCCTAATATGATTAATTGATAGTTGACCGGAAGATTAACTTTAATTTTCATTTTAGTTTAAGAGATTGTTAACATATTTATATTGTTTTATTTAAATAACTAACTTTTAAATTTTGGTTGACAATATATTTTTAAACAAAGATTTATTATAGTTTGAGATATTCACCGATCCGAAAATAGAGATCGAGCTATCATCGCATTGTTCAAAACAAATAGGTAGTTACTCGACAGTTGAAAACCAATAATTACACAATCAGTCTTCATAGTATTAAAACACTCAAGTTCACCCCCTGAAGTTTTAACATTATTTCATTCTCCCTCAAACCATCATCGTCTTCAACATGAGCAGCAGCACGCAGTCGTTACACTCGCTGGCATTCAGGGTAATGCGGCTATGCCGACCGACGTTCCACGTTGAAACACCTCTTCAATTCGACCCATGCGATCTCGTTGTCGGAGAAGATCTGTTCGACAGCCCGTCTGCTGGACCACACCACCTTCTTGATCGCTCTCATGCTGCCTCCGTTGACTCCTCATCGTCTGATCTCACCTACCGCAACCGCTTTGTTCTCGGTGATGATTCCGACGCCATGGGTGTCCCTGGTCTCCTCGTCCTCCCTCAGTCGTTCGGGTTAGAATAATCTGTTAACTGATCAGTTTTCTGTTAATAATCTGTTACATGGATTTTGTTAATAATTCATCTATATTAATCATTTGATATGAATTGTAGGTATACTGTTATCAGAGTTTATTTCATATGTTTACTGATAACAACAAGCTAGAAATGTTGGTGTATTGTTTGTGAAGTTTGTTTGGTGTTTTATTGTGTAGGGCAATATATCTTGGGGAGACGTTTTGTAGTTATATAAGTATCAACAACAGCTCAAATTTTGATGTGAGGGATATAATAATCAAGGTGACAGTTATTTGACTTATTTTTTGATTATTAAACTTACCTCAATATTTGAATAGATCTGTTTGAATCCAAGATGATCTTTTAACTTAGAATAAAACATGTACTTAAAGAAATATTGAAATTGATTGATTTACTGCAGTCTGAAATACAAACAGAAAGGCAGAGAATAATGCTTTTAGATACATCAAAATCACCTGTTGAAAGCATAAGAGCAGGTGGACGATATGATTTCATCGTCGAACATGATGTGAAGGAACTTGGTGCACACACGTAGGTCATATATGATATATTCCATGTATAATTTCATATTTTCTCATACATTATATTTTAGTTTCATCGCGTATTTTTGCTTCAAAATCTTCAGATTGGTCTGTACTGCTTTGTATTATGATGGTGATGCTGAACGCAAGTATCTTCCACAGTATTTCAAGTTCATGGTTTCAAACCCCCTTTCTGTCAAGACAAAGGTACCACTTTTTTGCAAATTAAGTGTTATATGGTGTTTAAAATTCTGTAACATATGTAAGGATGTTATTTGTTGCATATATTTACAGTTACAAAACATACTGATCGTTTATGCTCTTTCTTGTGCAGGTGCGCGTTGTGAAGGTGGGTTACATTGATTGAACATTCATAATCTACATTTTTCATAAATCATAAGTATGTGCCTATGCATAGCCAATGATTTAAGCCCTTATCAGAAGTGATTTATTTTGCATACTAATATACTATTGTAGTTTCATTGGTCATTATACTATGCAAACACTTCTACAAATGGTAATTTAAGTTTATAATTCTCATATAATGTTATCAAGCCAAGCTACATAATTTGAATCATCACATATTCACATGTATAGGTTTGAACATGATATCTAACTCTTTGTAAAGCTTGCTTATGAGATGTTACATCTCAGGAAACTACTTATTTAGAGACTTGCCTAGAAAATAACACAAAATCAAACCTATTTATGGACCAAGTTGAATTTGATCCAGCTCCACGTTGGAGTGCAACGATACTTAAAGCTGACGTTCACCATTCAGAGAAGGGTAATTTTACTAGGTGATGTGACAACTAATTTACTTGAGTAATACCAAAATATAAGTTCTGAAGTGATTTTAAACTAACGTTTAATTTATCGTTGGTTGAAACAGAGAAATATTCAAACTGCCCGTTCTTATTAGAGCAGGAGGAGGAATTTACAACTATCTTTATGCATTGAAAATGTCACCTGAACCTACAAAAGTTGAGGGGAGTAATGTTCTTGGTAAACTCCAAATAACATGGCGAACAAATTTGGGCGAATCTGGGCGCCTGCAAACACAACAGATTATTGGCAATGTAACTCAACCAACTCTTTACAGTCTTAATAGAATAGTTTTCTTTTGGTATTGTCAACTCTAACAAATTTAATACCAACCAGATAATGTTGTTTTTTTATATGTTGCTGTTTTTTAGATGATGTATTTGCTTATGAGTTCTCTAGGGCATTTGATTATTATTTTCATCATTTGTGTAGCCCTTCGTGCGAAAAGAGATTGATTTGAAAGCAGTGAAAGTGCCATCTGTTATCATCTTAGAAAAATCCTTTCTGGTAAGTGTTTCTTTTCTAGGTTATATGCATGCACATATAATCCTTGAGTTTGTAGAATAACTTTATAACTAATTGTTATCTTGGTAGAGTACAAAAATCCAAGTCTTCAATTGAAGAGTTAATTAATTGTGATTTTCAAGAAAAACAAAGAAAGGTAGACATTTGTCAGCCCAACCCAGCTCGACCTGTTACCCAACCAAGCTCGAGTTGGGTTGAGCTGACCCATAACCTACTTGTTAGAGGGAAAGAAAAACCCACATCGACTTGTTTAACCACTAAACGGATCAAAATGGGCACACCTCTAACTCTATCTAATGCTTCCATATATAGGTACACTTGAGCCTCACAAACTTGACCGCAAAGAAGCTTGGGCCCTTTGAAGTTTGGTTATCGCTAACTGATTCAAAAGAGGAAAAAACTGTTATGATAAATGGACTTCAAAGGATGGTAAGCAAGTGTTCAATTATAAGCTCTTTTTTGCGTTTTTTACTAAATACAATTAGACTATAATAGTGTCATTCAGATCCATATGCATCATTTTGGTTCATGATCTATAATGTTATATTTTGTTTTCCTTTTAAATTCTATACTCACTATCTTCATTTTGTAACAGAACCACTATTCCACTAACACTTCCTGATTTCCATTCACGATATATGACGAGACCCTTAGAGAGACTAAATCTTGATCTGATAAAACCATGGTTTCATTGCACCTATATAATAATCATATCTAAACTCCTGTATGCAGGATCTACCTGTGGTGGAGGCATTTGCATCCTTGGAGTTTCAACTGGTAAATACCTTGTTTAAAGCATAACCATATTATAAGATAATACCAATAAGCTTTAGACTCTTGATATCTTAAATATCAGATGTGTTTCTAAAGACAATCACTCGAGCTTCTGATACATACATGTCATTCCATTGCTTGTCATTTGTGTGAATACTAATATTTCTGTCACTTTTTTGTTGTGCAGAATCTGATCTCTGCCAAACTTGGAGTGCAGAAAATCACCGGTATTACAGTGTTTGATACAATGGAGAAAAAAACTTATGACCCGTTACCCGATCTAGAAGTCAGTTTTGTGATCTATTCAAACTTTTTATGCATCATTTTTTATCCTTCCTATTCTTCTAGATTGTTCTCACTACACCTTGTTGAATACACTGCAGATATTCGTGGATTCAGATCTATAAGTTACCAACACATGTACCTTTCGTTCTTTCTGAAAACGATTAAAGCCATGAAGGTTAAAGAACAGTTGAAGGCTACAAGTGTCCATCATGAAGCTAGCTAATTATTCTTTGCAGCTATGCTTTCACATTCATCTTTTTCGTTGGTTATTTGTACAAAGTCTAATGAAACCTGTTTATGCTACATTCCATGAGACCGTGAGGTCACACATTGTGCAACGTGATAATTTGATGGACTGCATGATTTGCATCTTCAAATGTGCTCGTTTACTTTTTCTGTTTGTTATTAAAGCTTTACTATTAATATAGTAATCTAACTCGCTTGAATTAGTATGGTCACTTTAAAACTTCACGGCAAATAAGTATCAATTGGTTTGAGAAAAACACATTATTACTTTCCAAAGTGTAGGTCATGAGTCCTTCAAGTAAACCGTGATATTCCTAAGGGATATAACAAAATCTTGCTTTTCCTACGGTATATTAATCGACAGATTGTATCTTCCGAATTAAAAACGTATAAATATTATCATTCTGGCAATTAAAAGTTTGATTTTATTATCGTGAAGATGCCTTGCTTAGGGCCCAATACAGTGCTCTAGGGCCCAGTTAAGTCTATGAGTGTTCGGCTCAACTCTTCTATGTGGCCCAATACAGCCCACCACTTTCAAAGCTTTTCTTCTCACTATTATCTCCTCGTCATCTTTCGATGAGAGTAACCTTCTACATCTAGATTTCTCTCCATACTCATTTTACATCTTACATATATATGATGTTTTCACATACTTCTTGTATACGCGACTGAATTGAGCGACGAAGTGTCCGTGGGCTTTGGCCCGTGGACCGTCTAATGCGTTTCTTGTTTTGATAGCTTCCACTCCCATCCGATCCGACGAGGAACAATTTCACACTACCAGAAAGACGAACCCAAATCAATGTACACGCAAATTGTCGATCTTCAACGTTATAGTCCAAAAGGATCCTTCAATATATTTTGAAAAGGTAAATAGATTATGTATATAAATAGAAAAATATAGAGAAGGTTAACATGTGTGGTTCTATGGTGTAGTGGTTAGCACTCTGGACTTTGAATCCAGCGACCTGGGTTCGACTCCCGGTAGGACCTCTTTTTATATTAAAATTATTATTTTTGCTATTTTTTCTTTAGCCCACATTCAATAAACAAAGCAAGATCTCTTTGAAAGCGGTTAAACAGATAATGTATCCACCTGTCTAAAAACATAAGCAACCAGTAATAACTTGAACTTTCTCATATTATGAGCGTGAGCGAAATTAAAAAATTTTATGGGACGAACTCAATATATATAGAACAACTTAATCTACTGAGTTGTGAAAACGATGCTCACATTTTGATAAAAATCAATTAAAGTTTTTATTTTTATTTTTTATTTCACGTGCTATAAAAAATATTTTTGACATTATATACTGTGATCATCATTGCCTTATTTGATCTCAAGGCTTCTATGAGAATCAAGAGTGTAATAACTCTACATACCAACTCATATTAATAAATATGTAATATGATTACTAATTAATAACGTATACGACAATATTAAGTTGAACTAAATTTTTTCAGGTATTTTATTATTATGTTCATCGTTATTCTAGTAGCAATAACTATATTATTACTAAAATTTGAAAAATGTTAAAGTAAACAAATAAAGTCTAATACTAATTAACTTTTTATCAAATAATATATAGTATTAAAGTCCGTAACATCGTGCGAAGTAACTATCCAATTTCATACGTGAATTAAAGTATCTAATCTAATACAATATTAAAACAACTAGAAAAATCAATATAGTTTTCCTTGAAAAACAACTGCCCTGGTTGAATTCAAAAGCAACGTTTTTTAACGTCAAAACTTTGTACTTTTGCTGGTTTTTATTTATTTTATTTAATAGATACTTTAGTTCTCATTTATATGTTAAAAAAAGCTAAAATACAAAATGATAGAATTACAAAACTCATCCTCCAACTAACGTTCGACTTGTATTTTCGTCATCATAAAAGATTATAGCCCAACAATCGTTAATAAAGTCTGTTTATCTATTTCAAATGAAATGTCAATCTAAAAGTACAATATCCAAATATGTGAGTTTAGCTAGGTAAAAAATAAGCTTATTTTTAAACTAAAATCAATACTTTTTAATCGTGACTTTTTATTATAGAATTTTATATATTAAATTATCGAAACTTTGTACAAACATTAGCTTTATCATTGCCATAATTTCATGTAAGTTTTCACGCTTTGGGGGTTTGCGCTATAAATATGTTATGCATCAAGGTCTTTATATAGAACTACACACTCATAATATGTTATACATATTATGATTTTTGTAATAGCTAGCACGTAAAATCTCTTTTAAGAGAGTATGGTCCATGAAGGGGTCTATTTTTGTATTCACCATATTCAATGCTTATTTTTGAATATTTTAAATAGAAATAAAACATATGTTTACACAAACACTTAAGACTCGTATGATTGTAAGGTTGACACGTGATACGCATTTTAATAAGATTTGAAGTATGAACACTAAGTTGGGTCCAACCGAAGGTTGTTATTCTAGATCGACAGTGGATTAAAAGTCTCAACCATACTCGACCATCAAGGTATTTATTTAAACTATCAAGTAATAAATGAGGTTTCTTTTTGTACCTACCTAAAAATAAATTTACTGGTACTAAAGCTTTAAATCATTCACATGACACCAACCACCTCCATGGCTTAAGTAATACTGATGACCCTTCATTATTGTAAAAAGATTCGATTCTGATATGGTACATTGTAACATTGGTACTTTTTTTTTGAACGATAAATGTACGACCCTGCTTCGGAGGATAAATGTTATCTTAATCGGGCCCACCTATCCGTTTCCCAGCCGGGACCGCACCCCCAACCCCCACAGAAGAAAACTCATTGTTGAGAATAAGTGTTATCTTAATTGGTACCTACCTTCTCTTCCAAGTACTACCTATTTTGAGAAGGAATACCTTGGATATTATGTAATAATTTAATAAGATAAGTCATATAGATCATCTATAACTCGTGCCGTTGGGCTAAGTATAGATTCTATTTTTTTTTAATTTACGTGTTATGTTGATATTGTATGAAAAACAGTTAGACAAAGGAGCTCTATTAGTCAAGTCTAAATTTAAAGATTTTCTATGAATGACAACTTTTATTTTGATCAATATGAAAACTTGTGTTGACTAGGGTGCTTTACTTTGAAAGTTTGTGTTGATGTAGGGTGCTTTAAAACATTTCTAATAGGATTTTTATATTATTATGATTGTATTATTTATATTATATGTAATGGTTGTAAGTTGTTATGGGTGGATGGAAGAGAAAAATGTTATTGTTCATCTGTATATATGGAGAAAACACTGTTCGCGTCTATAAATTTTTTTAGTATTTTTTAAAGTAGTTATGAATGAATAACATAGAAAATGCAATAATAAATATATAAAAATATATTAATTAATTAAAAAGATGAGAAAAAAAATAATATTTAGTGTAGTTATAAAGATAAGAATAGAAAAGCTAATTTGAATGCTCTTAAGTTTGAAAAATGGGTATCGTGGTTTTTATTTTGAATTTATTTCTTCTTTTTTAATATCATTAAGCATGTAATCTAGTTTTTTTGTGTAAGTAATATCTATTATAAGACTAAAAAATACGTTATTTTGGATACAATACGGTTTTAGTGAAACATCTAATGTAGAAGGAAAAATATAGCGTATAAATATTTCAAAATATTAGAAAAATCAAATTAGTTGAAGATGTTAGTTTTTCAAAGTTGTTTAGAAAAGTACCCTAAGTCGATATAACCTTTCAAACAAACCTATTTATACAAAATATTTCGGCACAACAATGAACCTTGCTTGGCATGATTATCATCTGGTGTGAGTGTACATGGGAGCAATTTTTATCTTAGCTAATCAATATTTCCTTCGCACACTACCACATATAGACAAATTTCCATCTTGTCGGGTCATAAGGAGCTTAAGCTTAGTTCATACAAACAATGACAAACTAACCTATTCTTACACCTAAATAAGTACATTGGCGTTCCAATTTCCAAACTTCATGTCATTTTATGTCTTTTTGTTTTTAAAGACGTGCTAAATGTACGTAATATAAACATATTAGGTTTGGATATAAATTCACTAAAGTTTGTTTACCAAATAATTATTTTGTTTATATAAATGTATCATTGTAACTTTATTCACATAACACAATATAACTACGAATCTACGATTACATCTCTAATAAATTAAGGTATCACATGATCTGTTATATATGTGTCTAAGTAAAATGTAAACTGTGGACTCTTTAACAAGTCACTACTATCGGTGCTGTTAAATAAAGTCATGGTTAAACTAGAGGGACTAACTGTGACATTGTTTGACAATTAAAGGAGCACTTTATAAACTACTGAAGAAGAAGTTTATAAAGTGCTGAAGAAGTAGTTTATAAAACTACTGAAGAAGTAGTGTTATAAACTACTAAAGAAGAAGTTTATAAAACTACTGAAGAGAAAGCTCTAAACTACTGAAGACGAGAAAGCTCTATATATATGGAGATAATCGGTAGTTAGGAGACAACAGAACAGAGTGTATGTGAGCAGAGCGTATTTTTCTTCTGTAATTTGAATTCTTCTGTATTCTGTTGTAACTCGATCAGATTGTTCATGTTTGTTCGTGATTTCGTAATAAAATTCATTCAATCGTTGGTTGATCAATTGGTGTTTTTCATAACAGGTGCAAATCCTATAACGTGCAAGTTTAATAATTATTTTTCTAGTAACAAAAATCGTTGTTAAGAAAAAGTCAATCTTCAAATACGTCACAAACAAGAATTACAAAATTTCCATCAACAAAGTCTATGGTAGAAATTGCACATATCTAAATGTAAAAGGACCGGAGTTCACGGATCGCCCATAAATATTCTACGATTCAGCCTCCACCTATAAATCCCACAACTTCAACGCGTTTCATCACAAAATAACGAATATCCCCGTAACAGCTTGTTAAAACTTAAAACTCCACCACAAATCACCCAACATTGTATGGCAATTAGCTTCTTCTCCACCAAAATATCCGATTTGTGCCTTGGAAAACCGCCGTTGAGGTCGTTGCCAACCACCGCCACCGTCGCCGACGCCGTCGTCACGCTGAAAAGGTCCGGTGACATCTATGTAAGTGTTTGGAGCTGTGACCGCTCGACTTCTGAAGCGGATTGTGACGACGACGATGGTTGTTGTCGATGCGTTGGGAAGATCTGTATGGTTGATGTGATTGTTCATCTCTGTAAAGACGAGAATTTGGTGAATCCTTTGGATGCGCTTCAATCCAACGTTTTGGATGTTGTTCCAAAGGTGAAAGGGCAAATTAGGCATCTGGAACCGAATTCGAGGTTAGTTTGTTTTGAGTTTTGTTGATTTTGAGTGGATTTGATCGGTGGAATTTGGTGAATTAGGGCTTGAAGTGCATATGAATTGAAAATGATTGACGTTGTTACGTTGAATTTGTTTGTTTGAAAACCTAGATTGATTGATGATTTGCTGCTTTAATCAAATGGATTAAGTAAACGTAAAATTGTTTGTGAATTAACTCGTTTAAGTAATCGAAATGAATATGATGAGGTGATTCTAGCTTATTGTCCATTTTGACAGAATTACGTTGAAAATTTGATTTATGTAGTTAAATGTTTTATTTTTCTCTATTGTTTTTGTCATATGAGGATTGCTTTACGACTATGGACGATGTAACATATAACTAAGATCTAACTATCAATACGTAGCCTCGTGGTTACGTTAACATAATGTTTTTGGGGACCCGTTAAGGTTATGTAAAAAAGCATTGAAAGTTGAAACTATTGAAATTAAACAGTTAAATTTTAATATAGTTATGAAAATACATCAAGAAACTATGAATATTCAGAAAAGAAAGATGAGATGATTTGTGTATCAAAAAAACAACTCATTAATTATCTATAATATATCTATTTTATATCTATATTAATAAAATAAGAATTTTGCTGGTCACTTGTCATAATTTTCTGTTTTCCTCTCCTAATAAATATTACATTAACTAATAATATTATTTATTTTTTTATATTAAAATGTTTGTTATTAAATTAAAAAAATCTTTCTACAAATGTAATTTATAAAGAAATATTTTTTTTATCAAATAAGAAATTGTTTCAAAAAAACCATTAAACTTTTGAAAAACACAATAAATTTTAAAACCTGTGACTTTTAAAAAAAATTCGTATGAAACAAAAATAATTAAATTTCAAAGTCATAAAAAGAAATTATTAAAAATGAGATTGTTTTAAAAATGGTTTGTTTTAAAAGAATTTATTTAAAAAAAACTTTTTTTTGAAAAAAAATTAAATAAAAGTTTAAAAAGTGATATCGTTCTTTTATCACTCGTACACAATTTCAATTATATCTTATATCAAAAGATCGTTTTATTATTCATTAACTTTTATTAATAATTATTTAATATTTTATTATTCAACTCGCATAATACACAAGATAGTAATTTAATATAACAATACTTACATCATCGGGCTCTTAAATAGGATGGAGACCTTACCTACTGAGAAGGTATTAAGAAACTACTTGATACATTACTTCATACTATATTCAAAGTTAAAGTCAATGTCAAATTTCGTTGTTAAGATTGTCATGGCTGAACCATGAACCAACTTAAACACCCCAAATTAGAAATCGGAGGGGACAACAAGGAGTTGGGTAGGTGTCGCCGTGTGGGCCGGTTTCTAATTAATGTTTAAATAAATCTACTAATAGTTTCCGTACAAAAAAAAGCATAAAGGAATCTTAAGTTATACATAGAGTTACAAATATTAAACAGCCTACTAAAACAAGGATTGCTTTAATAAACGATCTTGAACCCAAGTTTTGTATATCAGTCATGATTATCTGTGCGAGCTCCTATTATTCGTATAAAATATAATTTTATGTGTATAATTAATGAAAAATGTATATTTTAATGTTTAGAAACAAGAATATATTATATCACATATACAATTATAATTATATATAAAATGTAATTAAATTACTACATAAAGTTTATAATATATAAATAATAAATGAAGCTAGCTAGACCATCTTGGAGTTTGTATAACTTTCACAAGTCAAGTTTTAGCTTCGGATATAGAACATGAAACGAGCTAAGTTTGAGTTCTCTAAAGTGTATTATGGACATTTTGATCTAACATTTATTTGTTCTCACACTTAAATTTCTTCCATAAGCACTAATCTTTACTTTATTTTATGTTATCTTAATGTAATCACACCTTATTAGCCTTTCAAATAATTCAATCTTTTACTTTAAGCTCAAAAAGTGGAATTATTATATCAATTGGTGCTTACTTATGATTGGCCTTATATTGATAAAACACACTCCACTATATGGTTAATAGTTTTTTTTGTTATCTTTTTGCAGTCTGTTGGAGGCAATAGATTGCATACATGAAGGGGCTCAAAACTTGGTTATACCAATACACACTAACTCAAGAATAAACCAACAATTTTGTTGGCTAACACAAGAAGATGTGGTTCGGTACCTCCTAAACTCCATTGGTATCTTCTCCCCTATACCCACATTCACCATCGAAGCGTTGGACATAATCGACAAGTCAACGCTCACGGTCAACTACCACGATCCTGCAATTACTGCATTGCCCCTAATTACTTGCTCACTTGTAGAGCAAACCTCTATAGGAGTTGTTGACAAAGATAACCGTTTAATAGGTGAAATTTCCCCTTTTACCCTTGCTTGTTGTGACGAGACCGCGGCTGCAGCAATAGCTACCCTCTCAGCCGGGGATCTCATGGCTTATATCGACCACTCTGGCCCGTCAGACGAGTTGGTCAACTTGGTCAAAATGAGGATGCATGAGAGAAACTTGACTGCTATGTTGGATCTCATGGATGACTGCTGTAACCCATTATCTTCATCGTCTTCGTGTTCATCAGATGAAGAATCCGGGTCAGTTAAAAATGGTTGTGTGGGGCGGTTTTATCCTGGGAGGCGGTCTGAGGCGATTGTTTGCCATCCTTGGAACTCATTGATCGCGGTCATGGTTCAAATGATCGCGCTTCGTGTTAGTTATGCTTGGGTGGTTCAACAGGATTATACCTTGGTTGGGATTGTGACATATGCAGAGATTTTGAAGCAGTTTCGGAGTATTGCAGGTACTCGTAACAATAATTTGATCAAGTAACAAAAGTTTTGAGCATTTCTATAATGTATTGTTTGTTGTACTTTGATATCATGGTTGTATGAAACTTATTAGCACTTGTAATATGAACTAGTTGAAAATTTTGGTATCTTATCATAAATTTTAAAATTTAACACTCCATTTTCTTAGACCTGCATCTGCGTGTACATCATACGTGTAACCTTTTTCAAAAACATCATAAACAACTATAAGTTGAATTAAATAAAAAAAGTAAGCAAATATTTGAACATCATTAAGTTGAATTTTTTATTATGAAGGATTAACATGATGAACTCTTGCTAAATCAAATAATTAAAGTAAGCAATAATAAAAATAAAATAAAAAAGTCTTAAAAGAAACTTTATATGATGTTGAATTAGTTAACAAACAATTACTGCAAATCCCTATATATAAGATAAATCTAAATTTAACTGGTCATCACAAATGCAAATACATTACATTTGAAAAATCAGTTCCAATCAACAAATAACATACAAGTTTGTTTCAACAAATACCATGAATACTACATGCACAAAACAATGTTTAATATAAAACTGATGAGTTAGTAAATCACAAAATCGCATATAGCGTGATATAACATTTGTGCATTGCATATGATCAACCACCAAGGCCACGATTACATCTAACTTTAATGTTTCTCTATGTAATTTTCGTGTATTTGATGTGACCACGCCCCAAATCTTAGGTGTTTACACCCTGGGTCTTATGGTTAGGACAAACCACTTGAGGTTCCGTTATGGCCTTTTTATACTTATAGGTCCCTATCATATATTATAGTTATTTGAATATAGAGATTACAACGTTTATATCAATAATTTATAACAATAATATTTTTTCTAGAACTGATTAATAGAACATTTTAGTCTAATGAAGTTAACGACGCCTAACAAATATAACCCCAATTAAATCAATTAATAATAATAATGAAAATGAAAATTGTCATATAATTCTAAATCGTATTCAAAGTGAACCTTCCTCTTTGTATTATACTATACTATAATATATATATATATATATATATATATATATATATATATATATATATATATCATCATAACCTTATGTCGTTATTATGTTAGTCGTTATGTAAGCCCATGACCAGCAATTATAACGGATCCCATTCATTTTGAGGGGCAACTTAACCACTTGCATCAATCTCCATATCTTTTTCTTTTTTCTTCCGGGACTTACATGTATGATGATTGTGGTGTGGTGAAGTTACATATTTTTCATCCTTCTGAGAATTTACTTTTTTGGTCTCCACCTTTTGGTCATTTGTTACATTTTTAGTTATCGACATATATACACGCTACAATTTTATGTTTGCATTAAATTTTTTTAACTTGTTTCTTGATCAAAAGAACATGAACTGTAATGTGTAATTAACTCTTTGTGACTTGACATATTTCATGGTGAAGTGTGAATATACGGTATGAAACGATATAATGAATTTTAAAACTATAACAAAGAAGATATAATTCCAACTTACTATGAGAACCATCCGTGTAATATATTACCTAATTTTTTTTTTATCTTTTTACATATTTTGATTTTATAGATGATAAGCTTTTATTCAGAGCATTAAATCTAATAAAATTTGATGAGATTAAAATGAAAATTAAAATACTTATTTTTCCGGAT
>BJCM01080268.1:1509-17324 GCA_018326385.1 Flaveria bidentis
TTGACAAACCTTGGTTTTTATATCTTTTGGAGGTAAATGACGTGAAAAAGAAAAGTGTTGTGATTGTAGAAGAATTGAGTTCTTAGTCCAAAAAATCTTTCTTATTTTTTAATTTTATTTTCATGTCTTTCGAAATCCAAAAGCACAAAAACATTTTCAGTTTTAAAATTTTAGGGGTACAATAGTTTAGTCTCGGTATTTACTTAGTTATAAAAAACGGGGGCGGGCAGATAAGCCGAAAGCAAAGAAATCAAATTTGTGATATTGATTCAAAAATTATGGAAAATAATAGTACACAGGAAACTAATTGTTTGGGACATCAAAAGGATTTAAATGATCAAAATGCTATATTCAAATTACAAGTCTGAGAAGTCTAAGTAAAATAAAGGAAAAATGATAGTAAACTAGTAACCTAGGGGTTGCTAGTTTATTATATGATGTGTCGGTAGATTCAACACAATAGATGATTAGACTTCATTGGTGAATGAAACTAAAACTAATTTGTTCAACTTGCTGTGGCTTTTCATCTAATCCTTGGTTAACCCAATCAATGCATTTCCAATAAGGGGTGACGAGCAAAATAAAGGCCACAAATGTGTGCGGATGACCATAAAATGAGCAAAACATATGGAAAAACTATCAAGCTAATGAATAATGTTGTTGGTGCGTTATGTGCAAAAAGAAAAAATGCTCTAACAAAAAGATAGGTTGTGTGCCTCTTTGTTGTGCGATGGCACTAACCTAAGGCTTGGCATCTCTTTGAAAGCTCTTAGAATAGTTTCTTCTTGTCAAATACCCGTAGACCGCTCAAAAATCTCCTGAGGAATATTGATTACCATATAAGTGTGGGATCCAAAAATGCTTGTTGAAATAATAAAACCTAAGTCATCACCAATGTGAGTCAAAAATATGTGTATGGATTTAAATGGACAAATATAGTAACAATCATTGTGGCTGCAACTCTCGAGAGTCAAAATCATTGTGTGCATGTTATAGCTCTAGTATGATTTCCTGCAAGTGCTATTGAGTCTCAGACAAATAAGAATCTAGTATCCAAGTACATACAAAATGGTCCCAAATGATTATGATATACCTGTATGATTCCGTATGAATCTTTCCAGAAATGATAAAAATAAATTGAAGTTGTTCTGCTTAGGAGGAAAAATCAGGTAGATGATTTTTAAAAGGTTCAATCCACCTCAAACCAAAAACACAAAAATATGTATTATTGTGCTTTAATTCAAGTTGTTTTCTGTTTTCGTTATCGTCTTTGCGTCGATGTCGGACTATATAACTAGATGAACTCTGTGAATCACAAATTAAAAAGGTCACATCTGAGGTGACCAATCAGCTCTCAATTAAAAGGATCACGTTTGAGGTGATCAAATATTTTTTGTTAAAAAGGTCATGTCTGAGATGATCATTGGTCATAATATTTATATCAAAAGTTAAATTTTGAGTGTATGGAAAATGTATGAAGTCAACTCATAAGTATGAGCCAACCGCACGATTGAATCATAAGTATGAGCCAATCGCAGGCTTGAACATAAAGTATGAGCCAATCACACGATTGGACCATGAGTATGGGTCAACTATGCGATTGGATCACAAGAATGAACCAATCGTATGACTAGATGAAGGAGTTTGAGTCAGTCCCACGACTGAACACCAGTCGCACGAATGAATCATGCATATGGGTCCAGTCGCACGACTGAAACTTAAAACTGTATAAAAAGGGGGTCAGTCGGTCTTATAACCTACCACCCTTCAAAAACTCTCAAAACCCGCCTAATACTCAGACACTCTGCCAAAATTTTGATTATTGTGATTACTCTCCGATAGTGATACTAAGTGATATCATATTCATCTTCAGGTACTTTGAAACTGAAATTAGGTCAAATGAAGGATTAATCGAACCCACAATGACCAAAATTGTTAAAATCAAGAATCGGGACCATACCTTAAAATAGACCACTTAAATGGACAAAAACGTTGATTTAAATGACACTAAGTGCCATTTCGAGTCCCTGCGAACCTAACGAATCTACACATGAAGTGTAATATAACGTTATGACAAAGAGTCAAATTTATGGTGTCGAATAGAGCAAGATGCGAATGGAACACGCATATGAACCTCAGTCGCACGATTGAGCCAGGCGCATGATTCAATCTCGCGAGTGAATCAATCGATGACTTAGTTGCACGACTGACTCAACTGCATGACATAACATATGACTAAGTTCAGTCGTAGGCTCAATCATACAACTGAACTCAGTCGTATGGTTCAATCACACGATTGAACCAGTTGATCAAAATCAGCTAAAATTCAATTGTTATCTCTTACGAATAGATCTAATGTTTGAGAGATGGACAATGAGCACCAAGCACAACATTTGTGCTCATCTACATGTTGCGTCTCGGAATGCTTCTGAGTTCACCGGGATTATAGCCTTCCTGCGTAGATCGAGGATCTACAAGGCCATTTCTACCCCATGCACATCACACTGATCGATTCAGCAGGCTTTCTGGGAATATGCCACAGTTGACAGGTCCGTTGAGCCCCACAGTATCCGGAGTTCTATATTCGGACAAGAGATTGAGATCAAGGAAGACGACCTGAGGAGAGTCTTAGATTTGGATGTTTTCTGAGGATCAAGTATGCCGGTGACATCAATGCCGGCGTACTGAACAAAGCAACATGTGCCCCCAATTCAAGTATATGGCACATGTGATCCTCAAGTGTATAGCCTCCAGACGTGGAGGATTCGATGAGATGTTCGACCAAATCCAGAATGCATACGTTGCACTGGAATTGAACCACCCGTTCAGTTTCTCATGCACGCTCTTTCCGTACTTGATAGAGAACATAGAGGCTAAAGGCAAGGAAGGCTTTTGCATGTATCCAAGGTTCTTGCAAATAAACATAGACGAGAAGCTTCCTCTGCTACCTAAGGAGAAGGACGATTTAGTTATATTAGAGGTGATGGATGACACCACCCTAGGTAGGATGAAGGTATACCGGGGGAAGCAGGTGAAGCCCTCGGTCAGGAGACTGTTTGGCCATCTGGCCTACGAGGATTACGTGGCGCCCTCTCATAAGAAGTGGCGTCATGATGACAGTGACTTAGACGTTGAGCACATAATGGTTCCTACTGACGAAGATGACGACGATGATGACGACCATGATGATGGTCAAGGTGGTGGAGATGTTGGCCCCACTCAATCACGGGCCACCGACACGTCTACCATATCTTCACTACCACCACAAAGTACTGCATCTGCTCCTGATTGATCTAAACAAGCTGCTTTCCACCAGGACTTCTTGGTAGATGAAAGGAGAGTCGGGAGCCGGGTTGTGGCTACAGAGAACAGAAAAGAGGCGGTTAGTGGATGCCAAGTTGGTACTAAGGGTGGTGACACTGATGTCACAGATCCGACATACACACCCTACCAACCGATTAGCTCAGGGGGAGCCCCAATAGCCAAGGGTTCTAGGAGGAAGAGGATGGCCCAACCCCATGGCAAGAAGGGTAAGAGGCAGAGGATTACTTTGATCAGTCCTTCCACCACCACAGCCACCACCACAACCACAACCACTACCACAACCACTGCCACCACCACTGTTCCCCATACTAACATCACTACTGCCACCTCTACTGCCACTGACACTCCCACCACCACTCATACATTCACACCTACCTACCCATAATACCCAAATCAGTTCCACCACAATCCACTTCCATTCCTACTCCCATTTACACCACATCCACCACTACACCCACTACTCCCCAAGCTAGCACATCCACCCAATTCCCACCTACACAGGGCTCTACTCTACCCACTCTACCCACCTACACAGGGCTCTACTTTAAACAGACTAGTGTTCAAACTGCTAGTGACAGATGATCTGAGAACCAACCAAATGAATTAGTTTATGGCGGTCAATAATGCACAAGGCAAGCAGATACCTCAACTTACAAATAAGAACGCTGCTCATGAGAGAGCTTTAGTTCGAGCTCACCATGCCTTGAAGACTTAAAATGAGCTTGTGATGGCATCCATCAAGTGGGTCAAAGGGTTAGAGAAAAAGAACAAAAAGCTTATGTTGAGGTTGAAGGGAACAAAGGGTGAACCCCTGAAGATTAAGGATGATGGAGATGCTGGAGGAGATGATGATGATGATTCGACGGATGATGAATCAGAAGAAGATGATGATGACGAGGAAGTTGGAGGAAGTGGAAAGGGAAAAAGAGATGATGATGAGGAGGAGGATGATCATGAAGGTGATGTATCTACATCAGCCTCAAATCAAGCTGCAAAGGAGAGGCGCACCAAAAGAGCCTCATCATCTGCAGCTCCAGCTGAAGAGACACAAGATAAAGGCAAAAATAAAGCTCCACAGGCTGAGGATTATGATTTTGTTCCCCTTCAGCAAGTTAAGACTCAACTTACGATGATTCTTTATTTGCAAGGGATTGTGAGAAGGTCTGTGAGCTACACTCTAGAGGAAGGAGAAATCATCCACAACCTAACCGAGGAGCAGCTCGCGTATATGTTTTGACTAAATCCAGATAAGCTTGTCAAAGATGCTCCGGAAATAGATGTCTTTAGTGACGAAGAGCTACAAGGTGTGGATGAGATAGAGATCGAGGATGTCACGTCTGATTACTTTCCTTAGTACACTGACCCTGAGGGCAATGTTATCCCCGACTTGGGTGAAACATCTGGCAATGATACTTTTGATAAGCTGGATAAGATAGAGAAAGAGAAAGCAAAGGATGAAAGTAAAGCCCAAGCTACAGATGCTAATGTTGATCTAAAGAAGGATGAACCGGCAGCTTGTTTATCATAAATGAAGGCACAACATGCACCTCCAAAGCTGAATGCCTACACCAAACTTTATAGAGTAAAGACACATTAGAAAGTGTCAGGAAAGATCATCAATTGAGCCTATTTTGAAGATCTGGATGTATATGTTGTTAAATGAGAGAAGGGGATTGAGTACTTTTGATATCCACATGATCTGACGACTCTTCCTGGTTTTGAGCTAAATAGATTGGCCTATTTAGATCTTTTGTATGCCAACTCGAGGAAGATGTCGGGATGGTTTGAGACATCATTGAAGAAAGAATACCACACTAGATGGATAAACTTTAGACCTCAACAACCTAAGAGGTTCATTCATAAGACTGAAGTTGATCTTATATCTGGAAGGCCTAAGGTGGTGTTGAAGTGGAGTCCCCCACACACAATGTCTAAGATTCCTTTACGGCAGATGCCTCGGGACTTCACTCCACACTTCAAATGGTGGTATTACGACTGGAGGACGAGGGAAGTGGTCATAGTTCTGAACAAAGAAGGTAGTATGGAAACTATCAGGGTATTTGACCCAATGTGGCTTACAAACTTGTCTGCTGAAGGTGTTTACACTCTATACAAGTGGCCACAGTTCTATGACACGCAAGATATTGTACAAGCTCTATAATTCCAACATGTTATAGGGCTCTTCTTTGCGTTTGAGATCCACACGGGAGTCACCAAAGAAAAGAAGTACAAGAAATTCCAAGAGCATGTGAAGAATGTTAGAAAATAGAATAAACTAGGTCTAATAGGGAGTTTGTTCATACATCATGTTCCTAGTTTATGTTCTTCAATATAGAAGTCTTTCATTTCTTACACATATGTAATGTGACTACTTAATGAAATATGATATGCATCTTGATGTTTATTTGTCTTTGAGTATTTCATATTATTATTGTATTTAGTATAATTCATATGTATGAACATCATATATAGGTTTGAGGTTTTTGTACATAATTCTAAGTCAATAATGATTGAGAAATGTCTTCAACTTAGTCGAGTGGTTATTTATGCTAATGGACCGTACTTATGGACCATACGCACGAATGAATCATACTTATGGACCAGTCGCATGACTAAAACAGGAGACTAGATCAGTCGTATGACTAAGACATATGGTTGATTCAGTCGCACGACTAAACCTTAGTCGTAGTCGTGCGTATGAATCAACCGCATGAGTCAGTCGCATGACTGAACCATGCTAATGGTTCAGCCGTACGAATGAAATTGAAAACTTATAAATACCACATAATTCGTGGAAAAAATGGGAGACTTCGAATATTCAAAAACCCTAGCCGTCCAGAGCGCCTAAGCAGCCTATCAAACTTCATAGTTCGTTCCTGATCGATTTCTACTCAATTCTTAACGTTTGTTTCATCGTTAGATCGATCAGGTTGTCGTTCTCACTGATTGGATCGCCTATAAAATAGGATTTCGCACTATTTGATCTGGTCTCACGCAAAATCCATTAGAACTCCGTACGAAAACGGTCCTAACAACCTAGTCCTAGATCTAATAGTGGCTGGCTTTGGAACACGCTCTCTACGAATCATGCGATCTATACAAGCCGGGTAATAACTCCAATCTCGTGGAAGGTCGCTCTCAGGTGGCACAAACAGTTGATCCTAGTCTATCTCACCACAGGGGTAAGGATGTCGCGGCCAGTCATACACTCGGTGAGGTACAGGTGGAGGGGATTTAGAACGAGCATGCCTTTTTCCCAAAACCCAGGATGATGAGGCCATGTTGCAGTGCATGTGATGCATATGCCAATAAGTATATAGTAAAAGGATAAGTCAGGAGTAACTAACTAACTGTGTGCGGTTATAAACTAGTGTGTATGCAACCTAGTTCCCTATAACCATTGGCTTTGATACCAATTTGTCACACCCTAGAAATCCATGTGTGGGGTTTTACCGCGAGGCATGTGAACAAACCAGGATCACAGTCACTAGTTACTCAGAGCGACACTATATGCCATATTTTAAACAAAACCAAATAAAGTTCGAAACTTGAAAACCATGTGGAAGCGTTTAGTAATTAAATCAAACCCAGAATATAAAAATGTATAATTTGGCAAAACACGTGCCAACTCATCAATTTAAAATCCATAAATGACAACCAACAATAATGTCTTTCAAATGGAGTCTTAGAATGCATGCTGGACCCGTGTAGTGCTCCTATTGGCAAGCAGAGTTAACGACGTGAGAATAGCATACTAAAAAAGTCAACACAATGGTTGGTGAGTTCAAGAGTTGTGTTTATCATAAATATTAACAATTGCATAAAATAAGAAGTGCATTGAAATACATAGCTAGTCTATATTCATAAGTATTAACCATAGTGATTTCGTGATCGAAGATAACTATGTTTCTTTTGTTGCCTCCCGTCACGACTTACAAGGTGGTGACGATGTTTGTGATTAGGACAAAATTGCACCTGTTTGACCTCGAGTCGCATAGGTGGGGCTCGTCAGACCCAGTAGTACTACCCAAGATTTCCCGCTAGTTACCATTATTTACAATCCAAAAGTGTGAGGACTTTTCAAGGATTAAGCATTATGTTAAAACATACACAACTTATAATAATAAAATAGTGTTTGAGTACAAGTATGCTACCTCCCCCAGAAGAAGGTTTATAAAATAGAGGGGCATGAACTCACCTGGTGTGTAATGATAATGAATAAAGAGACTCGTGATAGGTGCAAAGACTACCCTTCATTCTAACATGATCTTAAAATCACAAGCAGGCCCAATTCATCATATCCAAAGTTCTACAAAAATAGTTTCCCTTTTGGGAAAGAAACACCCAAGAGTGATCTAGCATCCAATTCAATCATAATTTCAACAATTATATATTTAATCAAGTTCATAGCATTCATTCTAACATGTTAATCACCTCCAAAACATCCAAATTCCCAAACATCATACAAAAAAGTTTCTACTTTTAATAAGTCATGATCAACATCTCAATTTCATGGATTTTCTTGCACAATTCAATTAAACTAACATCTAAGAATTACATCTGACATTTTAGCATCATCAAATCATGAATTCCAAGAACAAAAAGTTTCCTCTTATGGTAATGTATGAACTAGATGATCAAACCATAGATTTCTTGCACAATCAACATAATCTAGCATTCATACAACCTAACTAACATCATATAATCATCTAACAATCTTAAATTTCATATAAGCATCATCAATTTCGAAATTAGGGTTCATATACATAAAAAACTATGAACAACTTGATAAAACATACCTTTAAACGTGTAGAATCAAGAATTGGACTTGCTAGCACTATGGAACACTTGAAACTAGATCCAAACCGATTGCTTTGTGCTTGTTGTTGATCAAATTCGAATGGTGGGAGGTGGGAGAGGGGTTCGGCCGCAATGAGGGGGATTTGGGGTGGGATTAGGGTCTGATTTTGACTAAATATGGTAACTTTTAGTTAAAAGGTAATTACAATTTAAACCCCTTGATTTATATTTTATAAAAACCAATCTTTCTAATACTCTTTAAATAGTTTTTAACTACCAAACACACGTATTATTAACCAATTACAATAATCCTTGAGATTTACAATAAGTCACACAACCCACGAAATGTATATTACACGTTGTCACGTTATCGCGTAAAATTTATAAAACAAACATTTAAAATTCTATAAAATCATGAACCACATAATCAAAACTAATAATCAACATTATTAATTAAATTATTATTGTTTATAATAGATTATTATTATTATTAAGTCACCAACATTCAACGACAACTAGTGTGTGCTCACGACACGTGTATGCAAGACTTAACGGAACTAACGGAGTTTGGTAACGGAAAATTACCGGATGTCACATTATCCCCATGTTGAAAGAATTTTCGTCCTGAAAATTGCATTACATGGTTGTGCTACATCCCTGGTTTACTGCATTGGCATAACGAAATCGAGTGAGTTGTCACATCATCCCCATGTTGAAATAAATTTTGTCCCGAAATTTACTCAGTACCTTGACCGGTTGATGTCATTGTTTCGAACAGATGAGGATACTTGAGCTTCATCTGATCCTCACGTTCCCACGTGAATTCTGGTCCACGTTTTGAGTTCCAACGAACTTTGACTATAGGTATCTTACTTTGCTTAAAAGTCTTGACCTCACGATCCATTACTTCAACGGGCTCTTCCACAAAGTGTAATTGATCATCTACTTGTACTTCCTCGAGTGGTACAATTAGTGTCTTGTTAGATAGGCACTTCTTCAAATTTGAAACATGAAATACATTGTGAATGCCACTCAATGACTTAGGTAGGTCCCATCGATATGCCATCGGACCTATTCTTTCTAGAATCTCAAATGGTCCAACATATCTTGACTTAAGCTTGCCTCTCTTGCCAAACCGAATTACACCTGTCCACGGCGAAACTTTGAGTAAGACTTTGTCACCGATTTGAAACTCCAAAGGTTTCCATCGTTTGTCTACGTAACTCTTTTGTCTGTCTCGCGCCGCAGTCATGCGGTTTCGTATCTGCACTATCTTCTCTGTGGTCTCATGTGCCAATTCAGGACCATTCAATTGACTATCACCAACTTCTACCCAACAAACTAGTGATCTACACTTTTGTACAAATTGGAATGGACTAACTATCAAAGAACCAAGCAGAGATTGTTTGCTGCGAGAAGATCGTCCGAATCCCTTTACCAAATGGCGAAATTCTTGCAGTTCGAGGAGAACAACTAGGAAGAAGTTTGAAAATCATTTCATCTATGGAAGTGATTAAAAATCTAAAAAAGAGTTATCTTGTTTTTCTAGCCCAACTGGTGGAAAAGGAATTAAAAGAAAAGAGTCTCCAAGATGTCCAAGTGGCACGGAATCACCTGGAAGTTTTTCCAGAGGAATTTTGACGGCTAACACCAACACATCAAGTCAAATTTCGTATTGACTTAATTCCTAGAGTGGCACCTGTAGCAAAGGCACCGTATCGCTTGGCACCCTTAGAAATGAAAGAACTATCTAATCAACTACAAGAGCTATTAGATAAAGGATTCATCAAACCAAGATTCTCTCCTTGGGGAGCTGGTTTTGTTCATTAAGAAAAAGACGGATCCTTTAGAATGTGCATTGATTATTGGGAATTAAACAAGTTAACAATCAAGAATTGATATCCATTACTAAGGATCGATGATTTGTTTGATCAACTGCAAGGTGCAACATACTTTTTCAAAGATTGATCTTAGATCTAGGTATCATTAATTGAGAATTCAAGAGAACGACATATCGAAATGACATTTCAAACTCGGTATCGTCATTATGAGTTTTGGTAATTCCCTTTGGTCTAATCCATGCTCGAGCAATTTTTATGGATCTTATGAACCGTGTTTACAAACCTTATCTTGATAAATTCGTGATCGTATTTATAGGTGATATTTTGATTTGCTCACAAAGCAAGGAAGAACACAAACAACACCTCAAACAAATTTTAGAACTGCTAGCGAAAGGAAAACTTTACGCCATGTTTTAAAAGTGTGAGTTTTGGCTTAGATAAGTGCACTTTCTTGGACACGTGATAAAAGAAAAAGGTATTCATACGGACCCAAGTAAAGTTATGGAAATCAAACAATGGAATGCACCAAAGACACCATCTAAAATCTGTCAATTTCTAAGTTTAGTCGGGTGACGTGCTCCAAATTATAAATAAAAATCCTATCAAAAGCACATTAATACTCCTTTAAAATGATGAATATGTGCTTAAAAATATTAAATTGTATTTTTAGGTGTTTAAAAAGGCAAGATGGACAAAAGAAGCATATTTGAAAAGAAATTGAAGTAATTCGAGCTTTGGAGTCCAAGCATAGGGTCGTGCCTCATTAAGCACGCCCCCATGCCTGGCCCGGAACACACCCCGTGCTAAATTAACACACCCCCGTGTTTGGACATCTGACAAGACAAAAAGTATTGTCCCTTATAAGCAAGCACAGGGTCATGCCCATGAGACACGGGGTCGTGCCCCACCTCCAACATGAGGTCGTGCCCCACCTCCAACACGAGGTTGTACCCCATCAAGCACGGGGTCGTGCCTGACATCCCCTGCACGTACGAGCCGACCAACTTTCGTATGCATTGTACTAGCACGGGGCCGAGCTTAAACACTCTAGAAAGCCTATAAATAAGGGCATAAGTTTACCATTTTGGCAAGCTTTGGTGGGAGAGTTACTTTGTAGAATTCTCTCATGAATTGAGCCTTCAAGACCATTTGGAGGCTCATACAACACTTGGAAGAAGCTTGGGATCGTCTAAACGTCATTCATTGTGGATCACCGGTTTGATTGTTCCATTTCACCGATGATTGCATATCTATCTTCTATGTTATCTGTTGTTATGTTCAAGCTCATTATGAGTTAAACTCTTATTATCATCCTAATTGGATGAAACTTATGTAATTTATGATAAACTAATGGTGTGATATCTATTATGTTAATGTTATGGTAGTCTTGGGAAAACTTTTGATGGGTAGCATCTATATTTGAACGGGAAGTTATAACCTTATGGTTTGTGATTGTGATTGTTGATGTGCTCCAAATTATACATAAAAATCCTATCAAAAGTACATCAATTATTCCTTAATATCTCCCTTAAAATGATTAAAATGTACTTAAAAATATTAAATTTTCTTTTCAGTTGCTTAAAAGGTCAAGATGGACAAAAGAAGCATACTTAACAAAAAATTGAAGTAATCCGAGCTTTGGAGTCCAAGCATGGGGTCGTGCCTCATTAAGCACGCCCCCATGCCTTGCCAGAAAAACACGCTCGTGCTAAATTAACACACCCCCGTGTTTTGACATCTGACATGACAAAAAGTAATGTCCCCTTAAAGCAAGCATGGGGTTCTGCCCATCAAGCACGGGGCAGTGCCCCACCTTCAACACGGGATCGTGCCCCATTTAGCACGGGGCCATGCCAGACACAACCTGCACGTATGAGCCGACCAACTTTCAAAAGCATTGTACTAGCATGGGGCCATGCTTAAACACTCTAGAAAGCCTATAAATAGAAGACTAAGTTCACCATTTTTGGCAAGCTTTGGTGGGAGAGTTACTCTGTAGAATTCTCTCAGGAATCAAGTCTTCAAGATCATTTGGAGGCTCGGGAGGTGCATACAACACTTGGAAGAAGCTTGGGATCGTCTAAACGTCATCCATTGTGGATTATCGATTTGATTGTTCCATTTCACCAATGATTTCATATCTATCTTCTATGTTATCTGTTGTTAGGTCCAAGCTCATTATGAGCTAAACTTTTTTTATCATCCTAATCGGATGAAATTTATGTAATTTGTGATGAACTAATGGTGTGATAAATATTATGTTAATGTTATGGTGGTCTTGAGAAAACTATTGATGGGTAGCATCTACATTTGAACGGGAAGTTATAAATTTAAGGTTTGTGATTGTGATTGTCATACATTGTTGAAAAACGTAGGATCAACTTTCATTCGTGAAACCGGTCTTCATAATAAATCCATGGCTAATGAACTAGAAATAGTTATTAGAAATCATATCACTTTAACTTTCTGATCATTTACGGGTTCCTTTTTATTAGTTTGAGAAATCTTCAGTAATTGTTTTGGTTTTCTAAAATTAATGGCATGTTAGGAAGGAACCTGATCAACTCTCACTAATACAAGAAAAACCTCATTTGATGTTGTTTATATGATAATTTAAGACTATTTTAAAAGAGTCTTATATTACATGGTTGTTTTTGTTCCAAACTCTTTTAATGTTGTTAAATAGTACATCAAAAATAAAATAAAAATCTAATTAATTAAATATTAATTTGTACATTTACATATCATAATAGATTAAGATTAGACTTTTACAATACAACTATAAAATGTATAAATCAACAGCTATAAAAGACATAGACAACAACTATAAAAACATACACAAAAGCTGCAAAAGACATAAATCCAAAACTTACGAGCACGGTAAAAACATATATATATATATATATCAACAACTATGTAAAGGTTAAACTCCATCCATACCATTTGATTCAAAAACTCATAAACACAAAAGTATACACAGAAACATTGTTAGATTACTTATAAATTCAAAACTCAAAACAATGACCATTTCAAATCTCAAAACTAATATCATAGCCATTGAAATTAACAAATGTTGCATCCGTTAGTTTCCAGTGACTTTTTACAGACTTCATAAATGTCAGGAATAATCACACCTATGTACAACAATTCAAATTGTTAAATAATAATACAATAAGTTATGCATATTAATACAACATGAACAATCTAATCTAATATATGATATATACTCATAACCTTTACATTTATCAATATGCAATAAGCAACCTACCTAGCTAATCTCTAACAAGTCTTGAGATTGATACAACCAATAAAGATTTATTAATGGAATTGTATTTTCAAGCATAAACTATCTAACTTAACTTACAAATCTAAAGAGACTAGCATACAAAATACTTACCTTCATTCATCCTCCTTATCTATCTTATCATCATCCTCAACAAAAAATGACATAAATGGCTTTGAAGTATGTAACACCCGGTTACTTTTTTTTAAAGATGAAGAAAGAAGAATAAGGTGAAGAAAAAGAAAGAAAAAGGAGGAAAATATATTTTACCAAGTCAAGGGGTAAAAAGTGTCAAAAGGACAAAAGTCTTCAAAAGTTGGTGATAAAGGTGGCATGGCCGCCCATCCCTCTCTCTACACTCGTATCATTCGGATTTTAGAGAGAGAGAATGAAAGGAGAGTTGAAAACTATCGGGTATTTTGAAGAACAAGTGCAGAAGGTCGAATTCAAGGTAAGAATTCATAGTTTTTTAGTGTTCTTAACTGGCTTTGCCTCGGTTATATACTTATGTGTGTTTATGTGTTCGGTTGTATGTTTTGGTGGGTCTCTAGACGGTTGAACTCGATTGCAAACAGGTTTGGAAGAAGTCATACCCAAGAGGCTGCAAAGGTGAGTTCTAGAACCCCCTTTTAACTTATTTTAAACTGCTTTAGGGTTGGAAACGCAGGTATGAACATTTTTATGAAAGTTGGGTTTTATACTCGTATATGTGTTTATGTGTGTTTGCGGGTGGGGTTTAATTTTTGGGAAATGTATGTGCTTGATGATGTTATGGTTGTGTTTCTAAGGCTTAAAATGTATGATTTAAGCTTAGAACATGATAGGCGATGTTTGGGGACTGAATTATGATGTTAAGAGTGAATTAGACTACCCATGCGACTAAACAGTAGTCCATGCGCCCAACAGATTTAACTGCCTAAGTATCCCATGCGCCCAAAACCTCATTCGCGAAATAGTGTTCATACGCCTAGAAAAAGGCTGAAATTGACTATGTGTCTAGACACCCAGATAGTTCATGCGCCCAAGCACTCATGCACCTGCATAGTGCCTATGTGCCTAGAATTGCCCAGAATAGACTAAGTGTTGTTCATGCGCCCCAATAGTGCCAATGCGCCTGAAGGTTCCTCATGCGCCTAAGTGTTCTCCATGTGCCTGAAAGGCCATGCGCATTTATAGTACTCATGTGCCTAAAGACTTAGAATTATTTTCTGATTTTGGGGAAAAATGTAAATGTAGGCTTTGACTTTGAAGGTTCCTGGGGGCTATGTAAGTTGACTTTTTGGAATCATAGGTGATATGATAGGAGATGTATGATGTGATGTATGATTGATGCTTATGCATGATGGTATGTATGATTACTGTTATGTCATGTATGATGGTGCCTTGTATGGCGATGTTTGGTATAGTTATGCTTATGTTCCGTGCTATGTATGTTTTATCTTTCCCGCGGCTTTGCGTGTTATATTTGTGAAAGAAATATGTAATGTAAAGTGAAAGATAATGAAAAGAGGAACATAATAATAGAATGCATGCATTAATGAAAGAGAAAGTAAAGAAAGGCTTGCAAGCAAAATGTACGGAGATGCACTACTCTAAAATATCGTAAGCTCAACTGTGTGTGGTTTAGCTAACCCTTAAGAATACACGCAGGGGTCTAGTCTTTGTGACTAACCAATGGTATAGTACATGGTTTATAGTGATTACTCACCCTGATGCTGGAGCCAGGCTATGTGCGTTATGGAAGTCATTTATGATCTTCGGCCTAGTACCCGCTTTGTGCATACTTTTTGGGTGTACTATATAGTTGGGATCTCGGTCGCTTGGCCCAATGCCGGTGCCAGGCTATGTGCGTTATGGAAGTCATTTATGTTCTTTGGCCCAGTACCCGCTTTGTGCATACATTTGGGGTATAGCTGATGACACTAATCCGGGAAGAGATAAAGAAAAAAAGAGATGAACAGTAAAGAAAGATAATAACATTATTATCTATGTGCACGTACAATGTGTGATCATGTACGAAAGTATAGTATGATTTGAAATAAAGTAAAGAACGGTTGTAAATGAAAGTAAAGTATGTTTTTTTTAAAACTAGAACTCACTCAGCAATGCTGACTTTTATATGTTTCAAGTTGGCAGGTAAAGGTTGTTAAAGATGGCACGAGGCGGCTACTTGGCTCTTTTTGAATTGCATTCTTTTGTATAATGTTTTTGCATTGTAATGCGAACAAACAATATTTTATAATGACTATGTTGGAGCATATATAGTCATATATAGTGTGTCCGTCGCTTATCGAATAGTCTAGGCTTAATGTAATACACCTGATATGTTGTAAACACATGAAACTGGGTCATTCGTAGGAGCATATGCGAATGAGAATCAGTCGTATGACTGAGTCATGCTAATGGACCAGTCGTGCGACTGAGAGATGCGATTGGGACATTCGTAAGACTAAACCATAAGTATGGTCCAGTTGCACGATTGAACCATACGCATGGTTCAGTCGTACGATTGAACCATACGCATGGTCCAATCGCACGAATGGGCCCAGTCGCATCTAATATGGGCC
>BJCM01080271.1:0-15489 GCA_018326385.1 Flaveria bidentis
TTGTGGGAATTAAACAATGTCATACTATTTGCTTATATGATCATCTTTATGTTATGCTTATGGCTATGTTGTCGTGAATATTGATTAACACGACACAAGTCTCCATTTGTGTTCGGGTGACGTCATGACACGCTTGTCATCATACTTATATTGCTTCTCTAACGTATACCATGTGTTATGACGATCCCGTCTCGTTACATCCCCGTGTTTCCGCTTTAGCGGGGGTGTGACATTTATATACAACATTATTTTTTATAAAAAATACATCATAAAAACGAGCATTTTTATCTTTAAAACGATTATAGTGCCTTTATATAAAAAGATAACAAAACTTTATAAGTTTTTTAAAGCTCATATAATTTTTGCCCGTCATTATGTATTTAATACAATTCATTGTGTCGTTTTGTTATTTATTGTCTTTTTCTATAATGATGAATTCTATGTAAAACACATTGTTAAATCAAGAACTAATTAATGTAATATATTGAAAACAATTATAAAAAAACATAAATTGATAACATAAAACACAATGATAAAAATGTCTTATTATGTTTTCTGATCATCGTTGTAATATCATGAACACTATGAGTTTTGACAAATAAAATGGTGAAATAACATCATATATACTTATAATTGTAAAACACAATGATATATAACAATAAGTATATATAATCTATGATAATAATGATTTAAATAACACATTATGTTATATTGAACACAATTAGTTTTGAAAAATAAATTGTTCAAATATCATTATTGTGTACTTTTAGTTGTAAAACATAATGATAGATAACAATTTTATATAATTTATAAAAATACAATGAAACATATATAATACAAATTTTCTAAAATGTATACATATTGATAGATACAAGTACCAAATAATGTAAAATACATTACACAATGAACTAATATCTAACACAATGAACGTATTAAACATAATGAGCTTACGTATTTGACACATTGGCTAAAATGCCTTCCCCGTTGAACAATAAAAGAACATGTGCTGATGTTGCAATCTTTCTTAGATTTTTTAGATTAACTACCATTAATAGTATAGTTATACCTGTAACACCCGAATATTTTTAAAGGCGAGAAAGAAAGAATAAACGTGCGAATAAAAGAAGGAAACACAATTTAACCCAAGTAAAGGGGCTAAATGTGTCAAAAAGGACAAAAGTATAAAAAAGTTGGTGTAAAAGTAGGCATGACCGCCCGCACTCTCTACATTTGATCTTCAACCGGATTTAGAGAGAAAAAGTGAAAGAGCTCTTGGGTTTTGAAGAAAAAGAACAAGAAATCCGAATTCAATGTAGGAATTTTGGGTTTTAAGATGATCTTGACTGGGCTATGCCTCGGTTTTATGCTTATGTGTTTGTGTGTGTGTTCATGTGTGTGTGTGTTTTTGGTGGATTTCTAGGTGTCTGAACTCATTTGCAAATGGGTCGAAGAAGTCATACTCGAAGGTTGTTAAAGGTGAGTTCTAGAACCCCCCATTTTTTACCTGTTTTATATGATTTTGGGACTGGAAATACATTTATGTAGCTTTTACAAAATGGGTATTATACCCGTATGTTTATGTGTGTATGAATGCGGGTGGGGTGTGACTTAGGTGTATTATTATGTTTTGTATGTATTATGTTTATGTTTTGTTGCTTAGGATGCCAGAACTAAACTTAGGACATGTTTGTATGATGATTGGGATTGAATTATGATGATTATAATGTGAGTTAGTTGCCCATGCGCCTAATGGTCGAATTTGCCTAAGTGTAATCCCATGCGCCTGAAGAGTAGCTATCCGTCTAGGATAGGCTGAAAATTTACTAAGTGTCCATGCGCCTGAAAAGCCCATCATGCGCCTGAAAAGCCCATGCACCTAGGCACTCATGCGCTTGCATAGTGCCCATGCGCCTAAAATTGGCCGGAATAACTAAGTGTTGGGTCATGCGCTCCAATAGTGCCCATGCACCTAGAATCTTTTCCATGCGCCTAAGTGTTCCCATGCGCCCAGAAGGCCATGCGCCCGCATAGTAGCCATGCGTCTAAGACTTAGAATTATTTTTTGAATTTTGGGGAAAATGTTAAATGTAGGCTTTGATTTGGGATATTCCCGGGGGTGATGTAAGTTGACCTTATGATGATGGATGATGTATGTTATGGCATGTATGATGATGTGTGATGATGCTTATGTATGCTATGTTTCCTTATGTTCCTTATTACGTATTATGATGTGACTTTACGTGGTATGATTATGAAAGTAAACGTAAAGTATTATGTAATGAAAGCGAAAAGATAATGAAAGAGGAACATAAAGAATGAAATAATGCATGATATAATGAATGATGAAATGGAAAGTCTTGCAAGCAAATGTAAGGAGGTGCACGACTCGAATTTATCGTTAGTTCAACTGTGTGTGGTTTAGATAACCCGTAAGGATAAACACAGGGGTCTAGTCTTTGTGACTAGCCAAATTTATAGCTTACAGATATGACATTGAATGCTTACCCCGGTGCTGGTGCCAGGCTATGGGCGTTATGGAAGTCTTATCAACTTCGGCCTAGTGCCCGCTTTGTTTTACATTTGGGGTAAACTTATGTATGGAATCCTTGTTGTTTGCACTGGTGCTCGTGCCAGGCTATGTGCGTTATGGAAGTCTGATAAACTTCGGCCCGATACCCGTTTTGTGCTTATGTATGGGGTAGAGTACACAGGTGGGATCTTTGTCGCTTTATGTGCGTTATGGAAGTCTTTTTATAAAATTCGACGCAATGCACATTTTGTGCTTATGTTTGGGGTATAGCTGATGAAATTGATCCGGAAAGAATGAAAGAAAGATGGATAATGAATGGTAATGGAAGATAATAATGATATTACCTATGTGTACGTATGATGTAACATCGTGCATGAAAGTAAAGAATGATTTTAAACAAAATAAAAATATTTTATTTATAAAACTAGAACTCACTCAGTAACACTGAATTTATGTATTTTCCAGTTGGCAAATAATGTTACTGAGGATGACACTAGGCAGCTACATGGCGTTTTGGGATGGCATCCATTTGTTTAAATTATGATGTTTTTGCATTGTAATACAAACAAATAATATTTTGTAACTATTATGAATGTTGTATTATTTTGCTAAAGTAATAAATAAAATGATTTTAAATTATTCTGATGCGTTGTTTTGGTACACTTAAATATATTTTTTATGTGCAATGATTAACCAGCTGTAAGCGTCCCGGAAATGGGGCCTTACAATACCCCAATTAATAACATTGCTTTATTTGTCTTGAAATTACCCTTGTATTTTTTTTAACTAAAAGGTCGAGCGTTCAAATCCTGTTATATACAAGTACTAACTTTAGTAAACCATGTGTTACACGGGTTGAATAAATAAAATATTAATTAATTAAATTTATAAATTATAAAATGATATTTTAAAATATGATATGACTTAATTACGTATGAAAAATAACTATAAGTAATAAAACAGTTATATCGACTTTTTAAAAATTTATTTTTAAATTTCTTTCAAAAAAATAAATATTTTGTTCTAAAACAAATCGTATAAAAATATCATTTTAAAAAAATTTTAATTATAAAGTTAATTTATTATTGGTTTTAAAAAATTGACTTTTTAAAAATACCATTTCAAAATATATTGTACTTTTAAAAAATTTCTATGCTTTAAAAAATATTATTTTATAAAATCTTATTTATTTAGAAATAACATTAAGAAATAGATCTCTTTTTTAAGTTATTAAATTTTATAAAGTATTAAATAATATTATTGATAATTAAGGTAATTTTTTAATAAATAAGAGACGAAATTTTTTTAGTGAGAATGATTGTGGTACTGGCACGTGACATCCCAATATACCTTTTTATTAGAGTAGAAAGATATGTGGTTGATAATTTAGTTAAAAAAATAAAATTAACAAAATTTATACCAATCACCCTTTTAAGTCTTATCTAGCGACGAATAAATAAACCGGTTATAAACAAAACTCACCCAATTATCCGTCCCAGACCTGAACGAGTTCCAAAAAAGTATCAAAATGAACCAATCCCCACCTAAAAAAAACGTTGGTTCTAAATCACGTACGGTTTGCTTGTACCAACTAGTTTCAAACTAGAACTGAATTAGTCAAAACACCGATCAACAATCCGAACCGCACCAAAACCACTTTTAACCGGGAACCGGCACCTCTAAGAACCGGTTTGGAAAAGAGGTGTACAAACCGGGTTTTTTCTAATCCGGTTTGGGGTGGACCGAAACCGGTTTGGTCAACGCAAGTTAAAACCGGTTTGGCACCAAACCGGTTCGGATTGTAAACCGATTCAGAGGGGGAAAAACCTAACCCTATGAAACCGGTTTGGGCCAGTTTGGAAACTGGTTCGGGTCCAAACCGATTTGGGTTTTTTATTGTTATTCATAATATAATAATGTTAAGATATGAAATATATATAATCATATTTATGTTAATTAAATCAAAAGCAATAAACAAAAAAACATAATTAAAAAAATAAAATTTGTGTTAAGATATAAAAAATATACAATCATACTTATATTAATTAATTCAGAAGCAATAAAACAAAAGTTGTGAGTATTATTGTTATTAATATCATGGTGTTGGTGGTTGTTCTTAATTATTAATATTGTTATTAATATTTGTTTAATGTTAAATTATTATATCATACGTTACTTGTTAATCAATATGACTTAGCGTCTCAAAGTGAGATAGTAATGTTACTTGTTACTTGTACTTTTGAATAATGTCACGACTTTGTTTTTAAAATGAAAGTAAAATATATAATATATGAAACATATAAACAATTTAAACAACATAAAAGTTTAAATAATTGTTTTTTTTAACTAAACATTTAGCCTAGTCGTTCTCCATTTATTCATTGCAAACTTGTACGTTTATTCTGCGTCACCAGAACTGAAGCTGTTACGAAGGTACTTTCATATGCCACTTTATCATTGTTCATTCCGGGTGTCAATCCGCTCTCTATCTCGTCCTTGTATAATTCTGCTTCGTATTTCAATTCTCCTTCAAATGAGCATTTGTCTTATACTCTTTCTGCGACATCCAATTATTCCTTCAAGCAAATTGACATTTTAACCGCTTAAAGAGCGAGTCGAGTTTGTCTTATCGATATAATCTTATCACTAACAGAAAAAATATTCCGAAGCTACTGTGGAAGCTTAAACGGTTAGTAAATTTTAGGCTATGGTGGATAGGATGGAAAATTGATCTTCATTACGTTTCCACCAAGCCACCAAGTCAAAAAAAATTAAAATCTTGTGGAGTCATGATGGATTAAATTTTTGTTCTACAATACCTCCCGAATTCACTATTCGAAGTGTTACCACATTGATGTTTATTATATTCATCACTTAAAGTATTATATAAAACAAACATTTGATTATTTGAATTTCCAACATGTGCTGCATGCCTTAATAACTCATGGATTTGTGATGTTTCATCATATTTTAATAAATAAACATTAAACATTTTATCTAATTGTTGGTTAAAAGTAGCTTTTAAACTTTAACATAACATGGGTTATCAACTTCTAAATCCAAACTAAAAATAATTTTATCAAGTAAAGTTTCAATCCCAATAAATTTAAACAATGGTTTAATGCAGCGGCGCATGTAATAACCAGAGACATTTATTTAAAATATATTTTAAGTTTATCTATTATTGGGGATATCATATTTGAATAAAGTTTACCCCTAAACGACATCTCATTAAAGTTTACCTCTAAACGACATCTCATTTACATCCCGATTCAGACCTAAATATTTGGATTTTGCGTCTTTACAAAACTTCCGATCTCTACTGTATTTTTGGTTATTGCTAAAAATGTCACGTAACATTCTTTTAAACCATCTTTCACCATTTCAATCATTCTTAAATAGTCTTGAATGACTAAGTTTATGATCTGCGCAACAAATCTACTACGAAAACACACACCGTCAAATATTGGTTTATATATTAATTTTGAATGTTCTATCGCAAGCGTGTTATTTGACATATTATCAAAAGATATAGAAAATATTTTGTTTTCTGATTTATACGTTTTAATAACTTTGTAAATAAATAAATTTTTTTGCCGGTGTGAGAATAATCAAACAAATCAAATGCAATTGTACGTTTCATCGTTTACCACGAATCGGGTTCAACCCAATGGGCAGTGACACAAATGTACGAATCTGGTGAACCGTGAGGCGTAGACCAAACATCACTAGTTAAGTTAATGCCTTTTTGTAAAATTTTAAAATAAGATATTAATTTATTTTTAGTTTTTTTCCGAATTTTTAAACAATCTCTTCGAAAAGTAGCACAACTTACATTGGTGTAACATGGTTGAAGAGTTCGTTGAATGAGTCGAGTCAAACATTCGTTGTTGAAATGTTTGAATAACAAGCTTTCTTGAATTACAAAATGCGTCATTTGCTCCTGAACCACATCAACGTTATAAGCCCAAACATTTACTTCGTTTGTTATCGAAGCTTGAACTTGAGACGATTTACCTTTTAACGCCTTACAATATTATGCGTAATGTGGTTTTGCAACATTGTGTTTGCATCTTTGGTAGAAGTAAGCCTGAACAAAACCGGTTCAAACACAACGATCAAATAATGGATAGATCTAAGGCTCGTTTCGGATACAGATTCACCACCGAAACAAATAATAGGGCTGCAACATCTAACCAAAGATAAAAATACAAAATTTCAGTTAAGAAATCATGTATAAAAACACCACTCAATACGCCACAATTGAGCTTGCAAAGACAAAATCAATTTAACTTAAAACTTGAAAAAAATCAATATAAAATTCTTATTCTAAAAACACTCATTGTCCCCTTTCGTCTCTTTCAGGTTCAAGACATAAAGAAAATTCAACAACTACCAATAAACTACCCACTAATCTATCCTACTTTTTAGGGAATATGACAACTTAAGTACTAATAAAAATGCATGAAGTACAACTAATTAAAGCATATAAAAACTTCACAAAGATCATGCGTTAAAAGAAGACAACTTGAAGGAACGTGGTTGAAGGTATGGTTGCATGCATGATTGTTCCATTTTATTTGTGAGTGTCTTCACGGATCATCCTGGTCCACTTTTGCACCGACCCGGTTCGCGTATGATCCGACCCATGTGTATTTATTTCTGACCCGATCGTCTAATGGTTAGCTTAACGGTTAATGGATTTGAATTGTCGATCGGTTGGCTATCAATCTTTTTCGAGAAACTTATAGAAAAACTTGCAACGAACATTGTTCGTACTGCTAGAGTGCTAGCTATTTGACATAAATCGTAATTGCATCGTATTTCGGGGTTCTTATTCGTAGGAAGGATTGGTACCACCACTTTGCTTAAAGATGCATCACAACCAACGGATAATTGAGCACTTGATGAAGTCAGTTGAGAGAGTTTTTTCGAAGAGAACGAAAGTATTGAACGTTTTTGTGTTTTTTAAGAGTAGAAAATGTTTTAAGTTGTTGTGATTTAACCAAAACATCCAATACAAATCTATATTAACCTAATGAGGATATAATGGTAAAAAAACTACGAAACAAGGTCAAAAAACGGCTATAAAGCCGTTATACAACGGCTAAATTTTTTCAAACCGGTTTGGGGTACTGGTTCGAGAACCGGTTTGAAACCGGACCGGGTTAGAAATCGGTTTTAATGAGGGACCTTAGAAACCGAACCCAAACCGCCGGAATGGGCCGGTTTGGACCCCAAACCGGTTCCGGTTTTTTTTTATCCGAACCGGTTTTTGTGGTCATGTCTCGTTTGGAACCTTAACCGGAATCGATTCGGTACAAGTGGGAAGTATGGGCCTTGTGGGTTTGCATTTTGCATCAACCAAAACCACAGGCAATCAACCAAACACGTCGACTACAACCAAATGACGACACGCAAATCTTGCAAATCAACCACACAGCCGATCGGAACTCAAGTTGTGATCCCCTTAATGCCAACAATCAAGATTCTTCCACCCTTCAATTTCAACATCTCAATTCACTCACTCCATTGGTTCTCAATTCCCTAATCAATTTGGGCATGAAAGGTCTGCCGTAGGTGTAAATCCCACACGATTCCGATGGTGACGCTTGTGATTTCCTCTGGTGTTGGTGGTGTGAGTGTTACAGCCGATAGAGTCGTCGGAATTGAAAGATGGAGACTTGAATCAACCACACAAACCCTCTTTCAATTCCGACGTTTTGGTCTCAGTCTTTCGTCAATTGGGTGTTCTCCGGTGCGATTCACCGTCCGAAACAGCTCCGATAAGAAAACCCAAATCAAAACGAAGAAGAAACCCTTGATTGGTGTCAGTACGGTGAAGAGAGGGAGACCCACCGGAGATAACAGTAAAAAGATCGCCGGAGGTAAGGTTATTCGCCGGAGTGATTGTAGTGTTGATGATGATTATAGTGATTGTAAGCCGATTAATGTACGTAGTGTGGCTCAAAATGGGGATCCTTTAGGGCGTAGGGATTTGGGGAAATGTGTGGTGAAGTGGTTGAGTCGGGGGATGAAGGCAATGGCTACTGACTTTTGGGCTGCTGAGCTGCAAGGTGAGTTCGCGGAGGTTCGACAGCGAATGGGACCGGGGTTGACGTTTGTGATTCAGGCTCAGCCTTACCTCAGTGCTGTGCCAATGCCTTGTGGGCTTGAATCTGTGTGCTTGAAAGCTTGCACTCATTATCCCACTTTGTTTGACCATTTTCAGAGGGAACTTAGGGATGTGTTGCAGCAGCTTCAGGGGAAGTCGTTGGTTGAAGATTGGCAGAAAACCGAGTCGTGGAAGCTGTTCAAGGAGCTTGCAAGATCAGGTGATTTAGTCTTTATATGTTGTTTATAAAGCGTGAGAAGCGAATGGAATTGTTTGGGTGCTGTTTGGATGTGTGATTTGAAAGATGTTGCATAATCTTGAATAGACAGAATTAATTGTTTGGCTATAATAAGTAATAACCACTTGTCGTAGGAAATTTGACGTATTGATGCTTTTATTAGTGAAGAAATAATAGATAAGCAATGATTATTTGTTTTGGGTGATGTTGAGGGATTGGCATATTCTTATTATAAAGAAGTCGGGTAATAGAGAAAAGAGTGGTAGATAACGCTTATGTATGTGTTTGGCATTGTGTTTTGAAAGTGATTATTCCATTTTTAAGTTGTAGATGATCAATCTCTTGTGTTTGGACTTTGGGCACTTTACACTGATCCTGATTTTCTAAATCTTTAGGTGTCAAGTAATCAGTTTAGAAGTAGCTGCGACAAAATGATCTTAATTATCTGATTATTTTGGGGGTCACTTTACATATTTGTCCTTATATAATGACATTATAGCACACACTTAAAATCACTTACAGAACACATTGCCAAACACCCCCTAAATAACCATTATGCACTAAGCTGAACTGCTGAAGTAGGCTTTTCAAACTCTAGACACTGTTTAAGCAATGTTGTGTGATTGTTTGACGGCTTATATACTGAATCATAATATGATTGATCTTCAGCTCAGCATAAAGCCATTGCAAGAAAAGTTACACCCCCAAAAACCGTTCATGGTGTTTTGGGCATGGAGCTAGAGAAAGTGAAGGCAATTCAGGCCAGAATTGATGATTTTTCAGAACGTATGGCCAACCTACTTCGTGTTGAAAGGGACTCTGAATTGGAGTTCACCCAACAGGAGTTAGACGCCGCTCCTACTGCCGCCAGTTCTGATCCAAATAAACCAATTGAATTCCTTGTTAGCCATGGTCAAGCGGAACAAGAGTTATGTGACACAATTTGCAATTTGTTTGCAGTTAGTACTTATACAGGATTAGGTGGCATGTATTTGGTGTTGTTTAAGGTTGAGGGAAATCATAGGTTGCCACCAACAACATTATCTCCTGGTGACATGGTTTGTGTGAGAACATGTGACAGCAGGGGTGCAGCTGGTGCAATTTCAGGTATGCAAGGCTTCGTTAATAATTTGGGGGAAGATGGATGTAGTATCACTGTGGCTCTTGAATCCAGACATGGTGATCCCACCTTCTCAAAATTATTTGGTAAAAGTGTTCGCATAGATCGGATTCATGGATTGGCTGATGCAGTTACATATGAGGTAACATTTTAGTATTATAGTGTGTATTCTTTTAGGTTACGTTTATTGAATGCAGTTACTTTTTTTGGTTTTTGAGCATATGCAGACTGTATGCTCAAAATTCCCGGTGTAAAACAGTTATTCTTTGAAATTTCTATCTTGTTTATTCTTAATAACCTTCATTTCCCAAGAGATTTATTTTTGGCTAAAGTTGGGTTAATTTGAGACTTGTGTTATATCAAATCGGTCATACTAAAAAATTCTCTTAAATGGGAACCAGTTAAATGGTATATGTAGTGCATAAGACCTCCTAAATCATTATATTTAAGTTATAAATTATGAGTCAATAATATTTTTTTTTTGTAATCATAGTTGATGCATTTCTTATCTACAAACGAGGTGAAATAAGAATAATTGTTGGTCAACTCAACCTGGCTCGGTCCATTTGACCCCTACTAAACATTGTCCTGTTCTGGTCCAAACCCTTTTGACCATTTACTTCATCTGAACCACTTATCTTGCCACCTCAAGTTAGCCAAATTACTCTAGCGTTACCATCTCTCTTTCATGTTCATTTCTGCCCTTATAGAGCTTAATAACTTTATGGGATTGGTTCATGTATAATGTGGTACTTTGAGCAGTAGCACATTCACAAAGAAATCTTTTACAGCTTTACAGCTTAATTGAACCCAACTTGAGTTGCTTATATCTTTATTATCAAACAAATCCATATCATTTACATGATACCAAATATAACTTCACTTATGTAGTTATGTTTTACTCTTTGTTTTTCAGCGTAATTGTGAAGCCCTGATGATGCTTCAGAAAAAAGGTCTACACAAGAACAACCCTTCAATTGCAGTAGTAGCAACACTTTTTGGGGACAAAGATGATGTTAAATGGTTGGAAACTAATTCTATCACTGACTGGAGTGAATCACAACTATCTGAAACCAAATCCATACAGAACTTTGATTCATCTCAAAAACAGGCAATATCGTTAGGTTTGAACAAAAAACGCCCCGTTTTGATCATACAAGGTCCACCTGGAACTGGAAAAACCGGTATTCTGAAGGAAATAATAACCCGAGCTGTTAAACAAGGTGAACGTGTGCTAGTGACTGCCCCCACAAATGCTGCTGTGGATAACATGGTTGAAAAACTGTCTGATGTCGGGATTAACATCGTAAGATTTGGGAATCCCGCTCGTATCTCTCCGGTTGTTGTTTCGAAATCATTAGTTGAGATCGTAAACGTTAAACTTGAAAGTTTTAGGTCAGAACTCGAGAGGAAAAGGTCAGATCTCAGGAAGGATTTGAGACAATGTTTGAAAGATGACTCGTTGGCCGCTGGAATCAGACAACTTTTGAAACAAACGGGAAAGCAGTTAAAGAAAAAAGAAAAAGAAACGGTAAAGGAAGTATTAACTAATGCTCAAGTTGTGCTTACCACTAATACAGGTGCAGCAGATCCGATTATCAGGCGTTTGAAGGCCTTTGATCTTGTGGTTATTGATGAAGCGGGGCAAGCAATCGAACCGTCTTGCTGGATTCCAATATTGCTGGGAAGAAGGTGTATTCTTGCTGGTGATCAATGCCAGTTGGCACCTGTGATTCTTTCTAGGAAAGCTTTAGAAGGTGGTCTTGGGGTGTCTTTACTGGAAAAAGCCATAAGTTTACATGATGGGATCCTTGCTACTAAGTTAACAACACAATATCGAATGAATGACGCAATTTCCAGCTGGGCTTCGAAGGAGATGTATGGTGGATTATTGAAGTCTTCAGAGACGGTTTCCTCTCATCTTCTTGTTGATTCCCCCTTTGTACAGGTATGGGAATGGTTCGAGATGGCATAATGGGCAGGTCAGGTTGGTTGGGTATCATGTCATTATGGGTTAGACTAAAAAAAGAGTGTAATCATAGTGGGTTTGGGTCAAAATGACTAGTTTTTACTTTTTACAGTCCAGATGGGTTGAGTTACCCTTAGGCACCTTTTTGCAAAAAATAATAATAATAATATTTCATTTTTTAATATATTGAATATGTCAAATATGCTTGCATAAGTTATCTCATTTCAATATTAAAACAAAGTTTGAATAAATTGATTTAGAAAGTTTATATTCATTAAAAAGCACACTTTGTGCAACTATTGCTCCTTGTGTAAACATGTATCGGTCGGTAGGGAATGGTTAGAGTGACAAAATGAGTGTGCTGGGTAATAGTTTAATGGTTATGCCTATTTGATGTGTCAAATATGATTTAGAAAGTATATTTCAATAATAATGCAATAGTTTTAACAAAATGATTTAGTCAAGAATATTCTTTTAAAAGTCATCATTGTTGAATATTGTTTGTGCAATTACTGCAGCCCACATGGATAACACAATGCCCGCTGCTATTACTTGATACGAGGAAACCATACGGTAGTTTATCAACTGGTTGTGAGGAGCAATTAGACCTAGCTGGCACGGGCTCATTTTACAACGAAGGGGAAGCGGATATTGTTGTTCAACATGTTCTCTCGTTAATATATGCAGGTACATAGTTTGTATTGTTTTAGAAATTAGATATTTTTACATCTAATTTACTGTTCTGATGCTTTCTCTTTGCAATGGAAATACAACCTTTTTATATTGTGAATAATGTATAAATATATGTAAAGCAGGTGCAGGGTAGTTTTTAGGTGGAACATAGTAGTTAAGATTAAGAAATATTAGATGTGGCAAAATGGGAGGGTAAGCGGGTAGGGGTAACGGTTCACGACTCGTAATATTTGGTGTGATCTAAGAGGGTTGGGTTGGTTGCCTGGAACATTTTTGCCTAAATTTTATTATTATTATTTTTCCTTTTCTCTTGAACTCCCAAATTTAGTTATTCTATAAATAATTAGTGTGTCATAATTACAAAATATTTATTTCCATAATCTACTTTTTAAATAACGATTTAGGAGGATTTATGCATAAAAATACACTTTGGGCGACCCACGCTGATTTTCCTTATTCTACTTTTTTATTTGACCCGTTAGAGATAAAACATAAGGTGATCTGCATGAAATTGCACCCAATATTACACCAATAGCTATTGTATGTTTTGGACTCTATAACTTACCTTTTAAATGCACCAAACTTTTGGTTCTTACTATTGTATATTTGTATGCATCTAGCTTTATATAAGTTGTAAACCGGTGATGTGGCACCGGTTTACGATGATGTGGCAAATGACTTGGCGGCTTATATGACTACCAAGTCAGCAAAAAAAATGAAAATTTTGGTAGGGTAAAGGCTAAGTTTAAAGTCCAATACGTACAAACATATTAAGGGGTGTGAAGTTTGATAGGTTTCCATGTAGTTTGTCCCAACCCATAAGCTGAAGGACCAATTCATAACTAATTGAATCAAAACTGCCACTTGTAATAAATAAATATGCGTGGATACTGAATTTGAAAAGTATTATGGTTTAACATTTCTAAATTAAGACGTTATGTAATGTGGAATATATAATATATTGGGATGTTATATGCAGGCGTGAGCCCAGCAGCAATCGCAGTACAATCTCCATACGTTGCTCAAGTGCAGTTGTTAAGGGATAGTCTGGATGAAATTCCATTGGCTAGAGGTGTTGAAATTGCAACTATTGATAGCTTTCAAGGCAGGGAAGCTGATGCAGTTATCATATCAATGGTATTTTCTCAAAATAAATTAATTGAACATAAGTTTATTTACTTACTTTTTTCCTACAGATAAGAGTTCATTTTGCATGTGTGTCAAGGTAAGTACGTCAGATGATATGGGCTGTAGCAGGATAAGTTGGGTTAAACATATTTTTCCTAAACTCTTATAAATATTTTGTCTAATATTGTTAAAAAAGGTTCTATTATTTTATTAGCTAAGTAGTCTTCTTATAAAATGATTTAGGTGGCTTTATGCTTTAAAAATACACTTCGGACAACTTTCGACTTGTATCTTTTGTAGATAATACTCTTTTTAAGTTACCATCTCTAGTCATTATATATATGGTATGCCTTGAAAATTTAGTTTAAGCCAAATTGTATTCACTGGCTTTGCTCCGTAGGCAGATCAGACACGCCCTATCAGAGTCAAATGGGTGATTTATAATACGGGTCCAATTGTCCAAACGGGTCAGATTAGGTTGACGGAATATACATTGTCCCGAATCTTGAATGTTTTTTTATAAACAATTAGCATTCAAGATTTCTTATATAGTCTTGATTCTTGAAACTTTTCTTGAAAGCTGTTTTTCTGCATATCTTATAATAGAAACATTGGTTACCCTTTCTTTACACAAATTATTCACAAAAATACGGCCTTTTTTTCTTTCCAAGGTTCGATCCAACATTTTGGGAGCTGTCGGATTTCTGGGAGATAGTAGACGAATGAATGTTGCTATAACCAGGGCCCGCAAACACGTGGCAGTTGTATGTGACAGCTCAACAATATGCCACAACACATTTCTAGCGAGGCTGCTGCGCCACATCAGATACTTTGGTAGAGTGAAACATGCTGAACCTGGTGGTTTTGGCGGGTCAGGCTTGGGAATGAACCCCATGTTGCCTTCTATAAGTTAAAAAAAATGTCTTGATGTCTTTCAATGCTCCGGTGTACATTCTTCTTTCGGGAGATAGGTATGTGTTGTATATGATTATTTATATTTATAGTTGTAAATAAGAAACATAGATTTTGTCAAGTTCTAAGGTACACAATCATTGCATTGTTTTATGAACCGCCGCCTATTGGCTATAATTTTTCTGTATATCAGTAAACATTCGAATTCTATATCATTGCTTGCTATCGGCTATATGTTTGTACATCAAGTGTCTGTAACTCACTTCCTCTCTTGTTTCCTAACATTTAGTCAGGTTTGATCTTGATAAAGGTCTTTTCATTGCTACTCCATCTTTCAACTAGTGTTTTTTGAATTGGGTGAAACATTGAACCAATCATTTTACTGGTCTACTGGTCGGATCCACCAAAATGATTTTAAAAAGCAGATATTGTCATAAATAATATAAAAGATATCTGTACAAGCATATTTACCTATTTTGTTATATATTTTACTTGTTGACTGTCTTTTTAACTTTGACCTTAACCTTTTTCTTTATTTATATGGCTTTTAGCTATATTATATTCTTTGTGTTTTATACGTCTAATGACTTGTTTAGATGTTACTAATATAAGATATCACAAGCTATGCTGCAATTTTCTGGTACTTTCATTCATCAAACAAACTAATATATATAGCATACAGACTCCAACTACTTTGCTGAAATAAAGGACCACATTCACCACTAACAAGAAGCAAAAGACTCGGACTCAATGAAGACTAAATCAAACTAACTACTGCATGAAC
>BJCM01080274.1:0-12709 GCA_018326385.1 Flaveria bidentis
TTCCGGTGGCGGTAATGGCCGGCGGTGGTTTCCGGTGTCGGTGGTGGCGGCGGCGGTTTCTCGTGGTGGTGGTGGCTGGCGGTGGTTTTCGTTGGCGGTAGTTTCCGGCAGCAGTGGTGGCCGATAGCGGCGGTTTCTGGCGACGGTGGTGCCTGGCAGTGGTTTTCGACGGCGGTGGTGGCCGGAGGTGGTTTCCGGAGGCAGCGGTGGCCTTAGGTGATTCTTGCGATGTCGGTGGTGGCCTTCAGAGGTGGTTTCTTGCGATGGCGGTGGTGGCCTTCGGAGGTGGTTTCTTGCAGTCGTGGTTCCCGGCGGCGACGGTGGCCTTCGGAGGTGGTTTCCGATGGTGGTTTCCGGCGCCGGCCGTGGCCGTTGGTGGTGGCCTTCAGTGGTTTCCGGTGGCGGCGGCGGTGGCGAGGTCCGGCGATAGTGTTCCCGGTGTAGTGGTGGCCGACCGTTGTGGTGGCCAGTGGTGGTTTCTTGTGACGAGTGATCTTGGTGGTCAATGGTGGTTGTTGTGGCGGGTGGTGTTGGTTACTAATGATGGAAGAAGGTATGGAATAAAAAAAAAGAAAGGGGAGTGGATAGAATGAATTTGAAGGAATGGAGTCAACTACGTAATGGTTCATTCCATTACCTCTACCAATTAAACATGTTTTTATTCATTCACCCTCAATGGTTTATTCCATTCCGTCCCTCATTCCTGCATACCAAACGTTACCTTATAGTCACTCTTATTTATTTAAGTCGGTGCCGACCACCTCATATTTACAATTTAAACTCCAATTTAATTTACAACTCAAAGTCCTTAACTTCTAATCACTATTTTCGAGACCGGATCAGACCAGTCGGTCCGACGGGAATCGGAGGGGGTGTCGAACCGGTTTGCATGAACTCGTTCCGGAGGGGTTCGTCCCGAATCGATGGTCAGACCGAGAACCGGACTGGGCCGAACTGAATTTTGTGTGTTTTTTTGGGTTTTAATGGTTAAAAACGGGATGTTGAACAATATTAGTGTGTTGGACATAAGATTATTGTTAAGTTCTATATATAACTATAAAATCCACACATAAATTATTTATATTTAATTATATGTATAACTATATATAATTATGAAGTCATCTGGTTATTAAATCCGATCCGACCACCAAACAACTAAGGTGTCCGATTCAACGTTCAATCTTGTTCTAAAATCATTACTTCCAATCTTTCATCATGACTAAAGCCCTTGCTTCTAATATTTCATGTTACCCCCTTGCCATCTCATGTTTACAATTTAAACTCCGGAGTCATTTAGGTTACAACTTAAACCCTTACCTTCTAATCTATCATCATGTCATGATTACCCTTGTTTTAAATATACTAGAAGATATATATATATATATATATATATATATATATATATATATATATATATATATTAATTATTTTATTATTTTTAGTAACTTTTTCATGGTTTTCTTTTTAAATAATTTTCTTTTATGTTTACCTTTTTTTTTACACCCGGATATAAGTTTTGTTAAAATCAAAGTTATATTTATTATAGGGTATTTCTTTAGGTAACATACGTTATATTGAGATGTTAACGTGCTAGTACCGTGAATAATGATACCATCAAATAATATCGATACTATTATACAGGAGTTATATTTAAAATAGGTTAATTTTTCGAGTATCGTCTATTTTAACGACTAACAATAACATGCTGCTATAATTAAACCTATACCGATCGAAAAATATCGATGTGTACCGTCATATTACTATCGTACGGTCTTGTTGCAACACGCAGGTAAAAATACTCGTTCAATTTTGTAGTGTTTAATTTCTAAGCCTTCTTGTTTGGTACGGCTTGGTTGTGAATTTTGATTGTTATGAACTTCAAAGTTCTTATAATTTCTGTTCTTTATATATAAAAGTTGGGTGATTTTAAAAATACATATCTAAATACTTTCTTGTTAAACATTAGAACAACTGAAGATAACTGATCAAATTTATGAGAATTTAGAGAGTCAGAAAGAAAATGAGATGCATCAATCTTTGTTTAAATGCAACCGACCAAATGGCCTTTAAATTAACTAGCGATATACATACCAATGTGGGTTTGAACATGTTTTTACAAAGTGGATTGAAACATGTTTTTTCTCAAGTAATTGATAGTTTAAGTCTCCTTATAAACAAAATTGTAAATTTTAAATAAAAGTAGAATGTATATGAGTTAGAAGTTTAAAAAATATTAAACCTTTAATCAAATACATGTAACGCAATAGTTCAAGTAACCCAAGATAGCTAGAAATGAAATTTTATAACTTTGTTCAATAAAAATATAACATATTCTTCAAACACAAATACACATACATTGTTCATCTTTATTTAAATTTATAAGCGAAGATGATGAACTTGCAACAGTTTGTAAAACATGGCTTTGTTACCCGATTGTAGGGGTTTGTACGGTAATACCCTCTTTATTAACCCATATAAGAACCCTATCGCATATATAAATGAGAGGGATAACGGTTCCTTGTGCGATAATTCGTGTGTTAACCAACGGGTTTTCTTTCTTTATAGTGTCCGCTGCACATTCTCCGGTCTCCCCAACAAGCTCCGGCCATGATGTTTTGCCTGCAAGCAAACATGAGTTACAGTATCGTATACTCTTTCATGACAAAATTTTATTTTTAGTTTTTAATTATATATTTTTTAGATTTTCGACCCTTTTAGCATCTGAATACGATTTTATTTTAAATATACTTGTTCTTTTGGAAATTTGCGAAAATTTTACGACTGTTGTACATTTGTGTGAGTGAAATTTTCTTTGGGTATGTTTGTTTATTCTTTGTATATATAATATACAAACATATATGTTTGTGTGTGAGATAATTATATGAATTGAATTATATATACCTTGCTCAACTTGCTCACATATTGATGCCATGCTGCAACGCTATAGATGCCTTTGTGTCTAAGGGTGATGTAGATATTTGGTGTTGAAGTTTGTAGGAATGAATATTGCTATTTATAGACAATAGTTTGGTTGAATTTTGGTATTTTAGATATTAAATTAATACTTTGTGATCGCCATTATTTGGCTTAGCATAAAAAGATTGACTTGTTCTTTTTGTTATCCGTTTAGAAAGCAATCTACTCATTCCAACAAATAAAAGAGCACATTTTTCTAGGGGTGTTAAAAAATATCCGAATCTGAAACGAATTTGAAAATCCAAAATTCGGATATCCGAACTTCGAATATCCGAAATTTTGGATTCGGATTCGTATAGTGATTTTGAAAATTTTCGGATTTGAAATATTCAAAATATTTTTATAAAAATTTTAAAATATTAAATATTAATTAAATATTTCGGATATTTTCGGAATTTCAGATATTTTAATAAAAACTTCGGATATATGAAATAATTGCAATAAAGTTTATTATATTTTTATAAAATTTATTAAATAATAATTTTTTTTGAAATTCGGATATCCGAATCCAAAATTTTCGGATATCAGAAATTTCGGATACGGATTCGAATTGTGAAATCCACTATCCGAAATTCGGATATCTGAATTTCGAATATCCAAAAATAAACACCCATTTTTCAATACAATAAACTCGATCTCACACTAAAATTTATATCATCTTGTCTAGCTACATCCTCGACTATAACTCTCAAGAACTCAACCTCATATGACGAGAGGCACATTTGTTACACATATTTATGCCCTTTGGAAAAAGTGTATCTAACGTTAAATTTTACATTAAAAAAGAAATTATAAATAAAGAGGATTATTTAATATTTATTAAAAGAAATTGAGTAGGTTTGTGTATGATTTTAGCTAGACAATAATGATTAAGATGAATCGATAGAATAATGAGTGTTTTTAAAGCATTCATATTTTGTTTCACATATAAGAGTGGATGTTTTATATTATGTGAGTGGATGACTTATTTTATAAGGGATGGTTGTGGGTGATTGTAAGTGAAAGATATAAAAATTTTATATGGATTGTACCATGTTTTCTCATATTTGGAGAAACACGATACAACTCCCATAAATGTTTTAATATTTTTAAAAATGATTGTAAATTAATGATACCGAAAATATAATGATAAAAGTATGAAAAAATATTATTTAATTGATAATAAGATAGAAAAATAATGATTTTTAGTATAATTATAAAAATGATGATGGATGATGAATTGTGAATCCTCTTAACGTATGAACTAAAGGAATAACACTCAGACAACCTAATATATAATCAGATAACATTATACATAAACAATGTACAAAATTTATCTTTTTCAAATATAACAATACCATACTAAAATTGACTTGAATAAACTAATAAATTTTATAATTAACTTTTCCTAAAAATATAATAAATTATAAAAGTCATTTTGCATTTTAAAAAATAGAAGAGCTAAATAAATTAACAATTTTACATTTTTTGACATTTTTTTTCTTGCTAATTATAATTTAAGCTATCACCGCCCCTATGTTAGTCGTTGATTTACATTGATCGATGGTATAAAATAACCTCACACATTTGTCACTGAAAAACAAAGATATAATAATCTCTAAAACCACACGTTATATTATAGATGAAATTAATTGGCATGCCAGCATGAGGTTAAACAAACAAGAAACCTCACGTCTTTGACTTTAGATAGATGTTTCTAATTATATATGAAAAATTCTTCACCTAACATAAAAATATTAAGGCTTACGAAAGGTAATCAAAATGATTTATTTGTACATACAGTTTTTTTGAATTGGACATTTTAAATATCAACTTAATGCTTTGGTGATGGCTATTATATGGCTTAGGATGATGACACAACAAGATTGACTTATTCCTTTTTTGTTATCTTTTTAAGAAAGCAATCTAGTCATTTAGAAAAGGGGAAAGTATTAGAATAGGGAAAAGTATTTCTTTAACATTTACATAACTATTTATTATTGGATTATTGGATTTTAATAATCATAAGTTTCATTTATTAGCTGAGGTTAATTCTAACTCAGGATATGTTTACAAATACTCTCAACTCTGAGTTTATTTTCCTCAAATGATTATTTACGAACTGAGAGTAAACCGGTTGGTTTTTTTATAATGTAACTTGCTTTTGTGGCCAAAACACTAAATAGAAAGGTGAAAGCTAACATCAGATCTGTCAATCTAAAATCCCCGCACTTAAAGACCCGTCAATTTTCACTTACTGATTTAAACCACTTGACTCGTTTGAGGTAAATTCAGGTGATGATGAAAACTAGACAATGGGAAAAGAACCTAATAGAGGCTAGGAGCCGCTGAAATTAAAAATTGTCTCAAAGTTTGGCCCATTTCGTCAAAAAAAAAAACTAACGGGGGTTGTTAACTCTCAGCTAGTAAATTATCATTAGAAAAAAATAAGCTCAAAGTTGGGAGTAACAGTAAACATTTCCCGAGTTTGAATTAATCTCAATCATAACATAATTAACTAGAAAAATACACCATTATTATTTAAATTATTTAAAATGATACATGTGTATTTCATAGATTTACATGTATTCATATAATTAACTAGGCATATTAAGTTCTCTATGATTCTCTAATCCACGTAAGGGTTAAAAAAAATCAACTAGAAACATAAGTCATCTAGTCTTTACTAGTATATCTTTTTCATTTAATTTTTAATATTAAAAAATGATTTTAATTGGCTTCCGTGAGTTGTCACGTTCATATGATCATGTAAACCCTGCATTTGTAGCAAGTTGTGTTTTTAGTGTGTCAAGCCGAGGTTTATAAACTATAATTTAATAGAAATAAAGAATATATAAATTAATAATAAAAATATAGAAGTTGATGTACATACATAACACGAAACAGAAAATAAAAATAAAATAAGAAGGTAAGGGTTGATAAAAAATAGACCCGATCGAATTCACATTTTGGACGAGTTTTATTAATTTTTGTCACAAAAAATTGATATGTCAACTCTTTGAATTTTTAGGGCTTCAAACATCAGTCACTTTAACTATATTAAAAATGCGTGGCATAATCTCATCCGACCATATTTATTAAGCACATAGTAAATTGTATTGGTGTTGATCGTTAGATCAATACTTGTTAATTTCAAAGTAATTATGTCTTATTAAAATTAGTTTTGAAAGTTAAAAGATAAAATGGTACGTTTAAAGAAGAGATATTGTCAAATATATGCATGACAATTAAGAAATCAAACATAACAAATAACAAATAGTAAGAAGCGTGACCCCTCGCGAGTTACTTATTAAGTAAAAACTCGTATTAAGTCTTCTGTATTGCAATAGCGGCCATAAAATCATGTCAAGTAACATCGATGACACACCATCATCAGTGTTCATCAATATCGAAAAAACTCGTATTAAAAAAAATAGAAAACGAAACAAATAAAACCAAACTAAAAATAAAACGTAAAAACGCTGAACTACATAGTTAAAAAGTAAAACATTTTAAACAATAAGAAAATTGATCTAAGACTAGCTTACATGTTATTAAGTACTTTGCGTCTCTAGTAAAATATATAAAAGAATACAAAAATTGCTCGTAAATAACAAGTACTGATAATCATAACGAAAGGTTTGCTAAACGTAAAGTCCTAGCGGTGATATTCAAAACTACCATATAACAAGGTCAACCACTTAAACAAGGGATAATAACAATCAGCACATGGTGATGTGTCCCTTAAGTATTCATGTAGGTGTATTTAGTGTGCCCGGTGCTTTTTGATGAACGTGTTTTGATGATGATCATTATTAAATTAGAAGTTAATCTCGGTTTTCGTCTCTGAGTTTTGAAAATTGACTTTATTTGAGTACCAACGTTTATTTTGTCTGTATTATTGGCCTGAATTTTGAAAACCATTTCTATTTTAGTTCTTTTAACTAACGGTGTTAATATTTTCTGTAAAATTATTTAAAAATGACCAAAATACGCCTAAGGGTCTCACTCTCCTTTCTTCTTTCTCCACAACACCACATGTCACCGCCACCAGACACCACCACCGCCACCACACACCACCACCGCCACCACACACCCTTGAATAGTGGTGGTGGCGGTGATGGGTGGTGGTGGGTGGTGTGTGGTGGCGGTGATGTGTGTTGTGGAGGTGGTGTGTGGCGGTGGTGGTGTGTGGTGGCGGTGGTGTGTGGTGTTGTGGAGAAAAAAGGAAAGTGAGACCCTTAGGGGTATTTTGGTTATTTTTAAAAAATTAACGAAAAATATTCACCGTTAGTCAAAAGGACTAAAATAAAAATGATTTTCAGAACTCAAGCTAATAATAGAGACAAAATAAACTTTGTTACTCAAATGAAGATAATTTTCAAAACTCAAGAACGAAAACCGAGATTAATTTTTAAATTAAAGTCTTATGACTTATTTCTTTAACATTTTTTATAATATTAAATTTCGCTAATTTCCAAATAAAAGATTATGAATTAAAATTGTATCATATGAAAGATTTTAATACCAGAGATTAAATTCGTAACCTTATTTAACATTTCATCATGTACACCTAGAGGCTCACATACAAATCAATTTGATTCAGATCCGAAACCAAATCCAAAATATTTTAGAAACCACTTTAAATGAAATTGGTTAACTTTCGTTCCAATCATAATCCACTTATTTGAAACAATTTTGAGTATACATATTTGAAATTGGTTTTGGGTTAAAACTAGTCATTAAACATGCTTTGAAATCAATCCAACACCATTTGTGAAGGCTTCCTTCCGAACGACCTTACATGTTAATAGTTTTAAATATGAATACGCTATTTGTGTTTGGATCTATGACTTTTTGTGTTTAAAACAATTTCTAGGTTTAAATCATGGGAGGGTCATATAGGTTTGATCCATTAACCCACAAACGCCCTTATGCTAATGTATGTCAACATAAATTAATCGTAAAAATATAAAATACGTGAAATTTGAGTATGTAAACACTCATTTGATTCCATCAAACTAAAACACCAAATTACATAGAGATTATCATCTTGAAATGTGGTTCGAAAACATTGTTGCATCCCCTGTAAAAAGACAATTGATATCTAGCACGTATATTTCTTTTAATTAAAAGATGTTTAATCTATAGTTATCTAAGATTATACATGATCCAATAAATCATATCTGATCTCAAGAAGTAAGCAACAACATTTCAATCACTCAAAAAACAGAAACTTACGATAATATAAAGACAGATATTCCGCAACGCACAAAACAATACATCAAAAAAACCAACAAAAAGCGATTAACCAATTTTGGGTACATCCGTAACAATGTTGTTACCATCAACAAAAACCCGAACCCTGTCACATCTGACATCCGTTGACACAAGACTCCCTTCCTCCACAATAATCGCATCCACATATTGATTTTGGTTCTCGATTACCGCTGTTGCTACTTGTCCCGAAGCCCCAACTAGCTCGGGCCATGATTTCTTGCCCTTAACTATAATTCAAAGATATCATAAAAATTTCATCATGATAACGTGTCTAGCAAACAAAAATGTTCTTTATAGTTGTCTACACAAAATAAAATACATATCTCACCTTTGTTGCAGCTGCTAGCCATTTTTTCTCCTCTTTAAAATTGATTTAAATTTTGGTATGAAGTTGAACATTGTGGTTCAGAATATATATAGACAGAGATTATATAGATGCTTCCTCATAATATGACAATTTTATTTGTTTGTTGCTCTTGTTTTTATGTTGGTTGTCTCGTTGACTAGCTCTTTTTAATTGTCAATACTTGATATTTGTTTCAACTTTACTTGTCTCATTACATTACTAATAACATATGTTGTTGTTTGATACAAGCAAATAAAATATAACTTTAGTATTCAACCGGTTAGAATACAAATATACAATGTATATCGGTAGAGATAAAAACTTATCTTACGAATAATACAATGATCTCGAGAGCGATTAAGGAAATTCTCTCACTGTTGCGGTTTCGTGAACTTTTTAAAAATCCAATGAGTTTTTTTCATAAGTCACTAACAAGTTTTTTCTAGGATTACCATCATATTTAACAAATGTTTTGTATGAAAACAATATTTTCTAACTTTTTCTAACCTCTGAATTAAAATGCACCACATAAGAGATTCTTTATCACATACTATTGCTATTTATTCTTACATTTTATTATAAGGCGTGACATTTTGTGAATTTTGTTAAAAGAGAACGTAAAATTTGTGGATCTTTTACTTTTATTTCACAAAATGAAATTTGTAAGATTTTCAAAAAGCTCACTAAAAAACTAAGCTGCCCCTAAAGAATATTATAAGTTATCACTGAAATATTATCCTAACATTATAATTAAGTTATCACTTAAATACTATCACTACAAAGATTTGGATGCCTTAAAATAGTTATAAATTATCCTAAAATTTTATTAACTTATCACTTATTATAAAAATTGGCCAGCCAAAGCATGCCGACTATCATGAATATTATGGCCGCCCGAGTTAGTCACTAGTAATTGGATTCGTTATTATAGATAGATTTTATATCTTTTGCTAATTTTTGTGATAATTGACCCGGTCACTACTAATTAAATTGTTTGACTCAGAAATTATAGGATTTAAACACAATACATTTGAGTGTTTCATGAAAAAATAAAAAATTACTAGGGGTGACAATCATGATCGATCGTATTTTTAATTTGGTTTTAGGTAGTATTTTTATGGGTTCTGTATGTGCTGGAATACCATGAGATGAACGAATGCGCAAAACATAGAGGAATTATAATGCGCAAAACATAGGGGTGACAACCATGCAGATGTTCGACTTGAAATGTGGTTCCAAAACATTGTTGTGCAAACTGTCAAAATTTCAATCCACCGTTTTAACTTTTAATCATCTAATATCATACATAACCGATCATGACAAACAACATTTAAACTCGTGAAATAAGCAACAACATTTTCATTAAACCAGAAATTAAGAAGAAAATTGCAACCATAAAGAGAAATATCGCGACACACGAAACAATGCAACAACAAAAACTAAGGGTGATTAACCGACTTTGGGTACATCTTTAACAACATGGTTAGCATCAACAAAAACCCTAACCCTGTCGCAACGGACGTCTGTGGTCACTATATCCCCTTCCTCCACAATGACAGCATCCACATTTCGATTTTGGTTCTCGATGACAGTTGCTGCTGCTTGACCCGATGTCCCGACTAGCTCTGGCCATGATTTCTTACCCTTAACTACAATTTATAAAAGTAATAAAAATTTAGTCACGATAAAATTGTGTAGCGACTTATGAATGAGATTAAATTATTTAAACAGATTAAAATAAAAATTTCACCTTTCTTGCAACTGCTAGACATTTTTCTCTCCTTTCAATCACTTCGAAATTACTTTATATTTTTATATGAATTTGAACATCATGGTTCAGAATTTATAGGCAAAGGTGGTGGATACGATGCTTCTTCATAATATGGCATTTTTATTTATTTATTGTTCTTGTTTATACCGCTTGTCTTGTTTACTAACTTTTTGTAATTGTCTAAGACTTTATTTTTTTTAATCCCATAATTACCACCAACCATTTCGCAAAATGTAATGCATTAAAAACCAAAACCCCAAAACTACATAAAGGGAAACAACCACTTTATATTAATTACACTCTTCCTCATATAAAGAGTCCTATGTACTTTTTAAAAAAATTATGAATATTTTATAAGCTTGGCGGCATATTTAACATGTATGTATGAAAATAAATTTATTAAAAGGGAACACATGGTTTTCTATTAAAAGAAAACGTAAGGTTTGTGTGGATTTTTATAATTATCCTAAAATTTTATTAAGTTATTTAAAAATTTTACAGCCAAATCTTGCCGACCATTTAAATCTTATGGCCGCCCGATGGATTCGTGTGATGCTGACTCCCAGTGTGACACCAAACTTATTGATTTTATTATTATTATTATTATTATTATTATTATTATTATTATTATTATTATTATTATTATTATTATTCATATATTGCTAAATTTAGTTCTAATTGACTCAGTCATTAATATCTTTTTTAAACGACTTCTGATCTATTTTTAATATACTTCAATTCACTGCCTACCGCTTTGCAGGATTGTAATCTTTAACCTTTAATGTAGAGGTAAAACATCTTACTATTTCAACTAACCTTTTAGGATCAACTAGTACTAATTAAATTGTTTTACTAAACAGTTGTTGGACACAAAGCATTGACTATTTCATAGAAAACACCGACAGTGGCAACCACGGTAGTAATTTTCAATGTGGTTTTACGTGGTGTTATTGTAGGTTTTAGGATTGCTTGAATATGACTAAGAACAAAATGTCAAGAACTGAGAGTGGATGTAGGGGAGGACAAGAAGGAAATCGAGTGCCCATATGTCTTAAATGTTGGGTATTATGTATGGTGAAAGAATGTAGCTGCATTGAAACATCTTTGGTCACAATAAAAATTGTAGGGTGTAGCTAGTGGTCGAGTATCTTTTTAAAGATTAAATAATATATTATATTGTTTTATTCTTTTACAATACTAAATTAATCATGTTCATATGATGCATTTGTAACTAATTGTGAATTTTAGTGTGTCAAGGCGAGGTTACTAAACTATACTTTAAGAGATATAAAAAATATATAAGTTAATAATAAAAATATAGAAGTTGATGTCAATACATACATACTTGAAATAAAACAATATAAAATATAAAAATAGAAGGTAAGGATTGATAAAAACTAGAACTGATCGAATTCACATTTCGGACGAGTTTTATTAATATGTGTCATAAAAAAACATTGATATGTCAACCTTTTGACTTTCCCTCACGATAAGGGCTTGTTAACCTTTGGAGATTGAGGTATATTATATCTCATTTCATACTATTAGTTTATTAGCATTTAAGGTGTTTGTTTAGTTGCTTTTCTTATTGTTTGTTGTGTAACCATTTCTATCACTTATCGGGCTCATTAGTAGTGGTGTACTTGTTCATAGAGCTAGAATGACAACAGGAAGGTACGTATTAGTAACCTCATTCAGTCATTCTCAAATCGGGTTCGATATCGGACGACTATTGACTTACCCATAGGTTTTTAGTATTTTTTAGTTTGTTATAAGATACTTGTCAAGATCTTCATGTCCATTTTCGTTTGTTACCAATAGAAATATAATCTTTTGTTTTTAACATTTATAATAAATTATGATATGATAAATTACATACAACTCATATTTTAATTATCATCATAAAATGTTTAAGACATTTTGATTCGCAATGATAAAATACCAAAGTTAAGTTCAAATTCCAAAACATATAAAGTATAATTAATATCATTAATTACGTATTTCAATATACATATTTTTTTAATTAACCTAGTAGAGTAAAGTACTATATTAGACAAGATCAATGATTTTTTTAAAATTATTTCTGGTATATTGTACGAGTATATGGTTCAGGTGTGACATCCGGTAAATTTCCGTTATCCAACTCCGTTAATTCCATTAAGTCTTGCATACACGTGTCGTGAGCACACACTAGTTGTCGTTTAAACGTTGGTGACCTAATAATAATTAATAATGTTAGATTGATGATAATCTAATTGATAATGTGATTATGGTGTTATGTTTATGTGTTTATATGTTTTAAATGTTAATTAAGAAATTTTATCGCGTAACGTGGAAACGTGCCTATTTATTTGTAT
>BJCM01080281.1:0-10599 GCA_018326385.1 Flaveria bidentis
CCTCCAACTCGCCTCCCCACACTTTATTTACCCTTGAGTTCCTAAATTTCTAGATTTAGCCCCTTACAATTTTACTTAACAAAACTAACTACTTAGGTTTGTATTTTTATGTGCATCTCTCTATATACATTAGAGTTTGTTTATGTTTTAACGTAAATTTTATTCAGAAACGAGTTTGGCCAAATATAAAATGTTTAAGTGTTTATTTATATATATTATTTGAGATTGTTTGTGTTTCGAAATTCGTCTACGTTTTGATTTAAATTTGAGAAAATTGCATAAATGATTCCTATGGTTTAGTCAAATTCCATGTTTAGTCCCCAAACTTTAAAAATTGCAAAGATAGTCCAAATATTTATGTAATTATTGCATGCTTGATCCCTGATACTAAATTAATTCATTTTTTATGCATTTTATAAACTTTTTACTAACATATAAATTTAAGAGTAAATTACTATTTTCGTCCTTAAGATTTGACGAAAATCGCAGATCAGTCAAATAGTTCATTTATTACACTGACGGTCCAATAATTTTAATGTATGTTTCAATTTCATCCAAGGTGTTGACACATTTAATATTTATTCTGTTAAATAATGTAAAAACACATTTGTGGCCCTGAATTTAATAAAAATCCACCCCCATCCCCACCCAACCCATTTCTATCTTCTCTCTTCTCTCTCCACACACATAAAGGTGCACCCCTAGACCATTGTCACCTCTGATGACTACATCCACCGCCATCGTGCACTGTCATCACCTATAACCCACCGGCCACCGCCAAATCTGGCACCCTTAGACCATCGTCACCTCGGGTGACCACAATCACAACCATCTCTCACCACCACCATCTAAAACCGTAGTGATGGGGCGGACCTGGTGATGGTGTTGGCAAATAAAGTGGGGGAGGAGGGATCTGCCGATATGGTGGTAGAGAGAGAAAGAAAGGATGGAGGCAGGAGTGGCAGCATGAGGTGGCTGTTGCCTAGAGGTGGAGGTGGCGAGGGTGGTCGAAGATAGCCGGGGTGGTGGGCGATGGTCCTTGATTTCTTGATGAGAGAAAGAGAGAGAGAAAGAGAGAGAGAGAGGGAGAGAGAGAGAGAGAGAGAGAAAGAGAGAGAGAGAGAGAGAGAGATGAGTTGGAGGTGGGGGGATCTTGAACCATGATGATGGTGATCTTGTTGGGTATGATAATGATGGTGATGGGTGGTGTTGGACTTGTTATGAATGATAATGGTGGTGGTGGTGGTGGTGGTGAATGAGATTTGGTTTAGGTTTAAATGATGAAGATGAATATGATAGTATTTGATAAAGATTTTTTTATTATTTTATATTTAATCATAAGGGTAATATTATAAATTTACACTAACTTAACGAAAATATTATGAAATTGAAACAAACTTGAAACTATTAGACCGTCAGTGTAATAAATGAACTATTGGACTGAACCCGTGATTTTCATCAAACCTCAGGGACAAAAATAGTAATTTACTCTAAATTTTATTTTAGGGACAAATAATGCAATACCCACATAAAAGTTTGAACTAACTTTACACTTTTGTAAAATTTGGGACAAAACATACAATAATTACATAAAAGTTTAGACTATCTTTGCAATTTTCAAAACCTAGGTACCAATCATGCAATCTAATCAAACCACATAGACCATTTATGCAACTTTCTCTTTAAATTTTGTTTAGAAATAAGTTGGTCAAATATAAAACTTTTATCGGGTTAATATTATGTAAGCTTTGAGTTGATCTCATTATGATGAGAGTTTTGGTTGGAAACAAATCGTGTCTAAGTATAATATGTTTTTGTTTAATGGTATAAATATGGGTTACTTTACGTTTTAATGTAAATTTAGTTCAAACGAATCAAGACGCTTATAATATATTATCACCCTGCCACATATGGCACCATTGCACGTGCTTAACGTATGTTTTGAGTTTGTCTATGCGTCGATGCTAATAAATGTAAGAAAACGAGTCAGGTCAAATATTATACGTTTTAATTCAACGTTCTAAATTTGAGTTACTCTACGTTTCAACGTAAATTTAGTTCGAAAATAAGTCGGGCCGATTGTAGGTATGCTTTGTAGTTATACTTTATCACGCCACGTATGATGCTGCCGCAACACACGATGAATAAAAACATTAGTTTTCACAAAACAGCAGTCAAGAATACGCCACTTAACCTAGTCAAACCGACCAACTTGATTCGGTTCAAATGATTTACAGTTTCAAATCCCTAGTTTACCATAATATTTCATAACTAAAGAAACACATTTACTAGTAATGATTTTGCATTTCTGTCAGGCATCATCTTCCTATGGTCATGAACAGAGTCACAGAAGGTAAGAAAAATATCAGCAAACTGATCGGAAAGACAGAAACATGTTCTCTCATTAAACTATCAGCAAAACCCAAACATCCCTCCGGTCCAGAATTTAAGATAAAGGCCAAATGGCGTTTTCAATTGATGTGGTTTAACTATAAGCAGTCCAAAAATGGGCTATTATTTTTCCATTTGTCTTTCAAATTGGTACTCATTTATAAGATACTTATTATATCTAGGTGAAAATGTAAGTGATCATGGACCTTGAAGAGTCGTGTCACGATGAGGCTTCATTTGATTCTCCATCCTCGTGAACCAATCCCCAATCTTCGTATTCTCCACCATATCCTTGCCCGACTTGAGGTGGCGAATGGGTCTCAACACACCAAACACAGAAAGGTCAGCCAAATTAGGTTCTGCACCACCTGCACAATATTAGGAAAGTTGCAAATGTAAGAATTTTAGAATTCAAGTCTAGCACTTCTTGAGTTTAATATCATGTTATACTTGTAAAAAACCGGTATCCTTCTTAATTTTTTACGAAGAAACCGCTCAACCCAATTTTGGTTACATTTAAGAGACTGAATTTGTTTGAAATGCATGTTTTCATGAAATTAACCATAAATGTCGTCCACTAGCGCACTCTTTACATATATGGAGGTATGGGTATTGGTGTTTATCAGCATGGATGTCATGTACTCTTTTTTGATTGCTTTATATACTAATTTATACCATCGTATACGATCAGGAAAAACATATGCAAAATTATTTACTACTAGCAGTACTCAAATGCCATTTTAGCAAAGTGTGACCCGTTTAAAGGTTAACAAGTCACTATTTTAATTTTATCATACATGTATTTTAGAGTTTAGACAGTTTAGGCGTAATATACCAAAAATGGGATGAAGGATGTTCTTGTACAAAATAGAAAATATGTTGGCTTTTTATGGTAGTATCCTTCTAACATAATACAAATATTTTTTTAGGTACCTATAAAACTTATCTTATTGATTCGCAACATGCTTAATTTTTTTAAATCAAACAGGTTTATAGGAAATGGAAGTTAATATTAGAAGGATTTATACAAACCAAGAAATTGTCTGCCCTTCAAAGCATCAACCCATGTATCTGCAGCTTCATACAAAGCCTTGCGCTCATCAGTAATATTATGTCTTTTCTTCAGCTTTTTTGACACAAAATACATAGCAGCAGCTCCACCATACTTCGCCACCAGCCTTTCAGTGAAGCTGAAATTACCTGAAATAGCAGGAATCTAAAATCAGTTTTTTTTCAAATTCATAATAAATTTACAAATCAGACCCTCTTCTCATCATGCTTACATTTCCTAAAATACAAACATATAATAGGTGAACGTGTGTGTGAGATACATGTACAGAAACAGCTAACATAATGACATCAAATTGTTCAGTGGCAGCTAAAACTTTTGGGGGTCACAAAAGAACTTTCTTTACATTCGCTCAGCCACTTAATCAACAATCTGAGGGTAAAACTACAAGACAACGATCTTGGACACCCCTATCAATAAAATTTTAAACGGCTGGAGGGTCAACAAATCTCCAAACCCCTCTAGTTCCGCCCTTAAATTTGTTACTCTACCAATTCACAAGTCAATAACTTGATTCAGTAATCTTAAACATATAGACTCATAAATTTGTCAATATATTTTAAGATATTACCATTGGTAGTGATGTAATCAAATGATTCCAAAGCCTCAGATGGACTTCTGTATATATTTGGTGATAAAACATGCACCAAGTGGTCATCCACCCACCTACAACACACGTTTCAGGTATCAGCAATGTATCAATCTAAAAGACATAAAAAAATTGCCCCATAGAAAGTCAGGTTTCAATGTATATTAAAAACAATTCTACAAAAGGTCATACCGACGCCATTTTTGAGTTTCATCATCCTCAGATACATCCGGATGCATCCTTTGGAAGATTTTATCAATAATATCTGCCAACATCAACCAATATCATCTTCAACAAAAGTTTAAAATGAACCAATCCCCATAAATAAACAAAAAGATCATAGCCATGTATTTAACCTGAAGAGTTAACCATTTGTTCACCATCCACCATCAGTATTGGCACCTTCCTGTAATCAGACCACTTAATTTCTTTCTTGTTTATGGGATTGACCTCCACAATCTTATACGGAATGTCATAATATTCAAGAAATGCTGTAAAAAGCAGAAAATCTCCATTTAAAGTGCTTACAAATAGTCATTCAACATAAAGCAGCAGATCACAAACACAGTACATAACGATTTAACAAGCAATTAGAGGTCTCACACACACACACACACACCCCACAAACTCAAATACACCAACAGTAACATAGTTAAAATCTCTCACTAATTCTATTCAAATCAAATCATAATACATCACAGGATCATCAATTCATCATAGCTACCTTTAACCTTATTACAAAAAGGGCACGCTTGGTACTGATAGAGAACGACGTCGTTGGGGACGTAACTCTTGTTCGACGGCGGTAACTCTTTGTCATCGAGGTCTCTAGCAGCGGATGTTGCCGTGGAGAAGGACATGTTACATCCGGTGCAGTTTCGTACGCCGGTGATGCTATCGTGCGCCGAGAATCGGTGAGATTGAGGTGCATATGAAAAAGTGGTACTCCTGGTGGTATACAACGCCGTCTGAAGAATTAACTGGTGGCGAGAGGTGGTGGTGGTGGCGGTGGCGGTGGCGGTGGTGGAGAAGGACGACGTCGCCGCCGCGGCACGGCCGGTGGCAGCGAGGCGGCGGAGGTTCCTGATTGTTGTTGCCATGTAGAAGTAGAACTGTAGAAGAGAACGTTTGAAGGTGAAAACAGGAAATGAGGGTTTTAGTAAAAGCTTAAAACCTTTATGTTGTGTTGTCAAAAATATAACCGCAAACGCGTCCGACTTTTTAAGTGGAGTCACTTATAGACAAGAGCAAGTCAAACTATTAGTATTTTCTTTCTTTCTTTTTTATTTTTTTTATTTTTCATGCTCATTTTTATAATCCATATTAGAACATTCACAATCAAATTCTTATTTTTATCCATATAATTATATTAAAAATTAATATATTTTATTTTTGTTTTTCAATTAAATAATATGTTTTATACCCTTATCATTATTTTTTTTCTCTCTCTTTCACTAATAACCACTTTAAAAAATATTAAAAAAATTAAAAGAATTGAACAGTGATTCTTCAAATATACAAATCCACAATAAGATTTTCCCTCTCATTCACTCACAACCATTCAAAACCATTCCATATAATATACCAAAAACACTCACATACTTTTAAGAACTCCACTGTGAATGCTCTTAGGCCGCACGAAGTTGCATTGGGTTAGTGTGATGCATGCTTGGGAAAAGTTGGGACTGTTGGGAACACTGTGCCTCCGGTTCCAAGATACTCCAGCCGGGTAAATTTTCACCTTGATTAATCAATACATCACCATGATTTTGAAAAGGTAATGAGCAGTATTGTAAAAATCATTAGTCGCTAGTCGAGTTTTTGTGTATAATTCTACAAATTTTTGTATATATAACATTAATTTTATACTAATTATATAATGTTTAAAAACCATGTGAATGAATAGTAAAACTTAGAATCTGAGCCGTGCGTTTCTATATCAATGGCCATGATTCCGCCAGTAGCATTTGATGCGTGTAAGGTTCCAATATACCACGTGGGGTCTTCAAAATTACGTGTCTTTATTTCCTTACATGTCTTCAATCATCTTGCTTTGTCATCTGTTTCTCTCTTCCATGGGAGTTGTTATCTTTTTTCTCCACCATCAATTTTCCACAGATTATCCTATAAGGTAAGATGAGACCATATCAAAGTTTTGTGGGCAAAGCTGATTAGTTTGTGTGTTTCTTTGAATTTGTAGCACCAACAACAAGTATTCATATTTTTGTCAATTTATAGCTCTGTTAAAATTTTAATTTAGCTCATGCACATTGGAAAATGCTTCATTGTTCATACATATATATGTAACGTTGATTATTGATTGAGGATGAGAAAGAACACGGAGATGAAGATAGTGTGTTTTTGATGATGTGAACCACTATACAAAACACACTTACATACTTTTAAGGACTCCACTGTGAATGCTCTTAGGCCGCACGAAGTTGCATCGGGTTAGTGTGATGCATGCTGGGGAAAAGTTGGGACTGTTGGGAACACTGTGCCTCCGGTTCCAAGATACTCCAGCCCGGTAATTTTTCACTGTGATTAATCAATACATCACCATGATTTTGAAAAAAGTAATGAACATTATTGTAAAAATCATTAATCGCTAGTCGAGTTTTTGTGTATAATTTCTACACATTTTTTATATATAACATTAATTTTATACTAATTATATAATGTATAAAAACCATGTGAATGAATAGTAAAACTTGGAATCTGAGACGTGTGTTTCTATATCAATGGCCATGATTCCGCCAGCAGCTTTTGATGCGTGTAAGGTTCTAGTATACCACATGGGGTCTTTAGAATTATGTAATTTTATTTCCTTACACGTCTTTAATCATCTTCCTTTGTCATTTGTTTCTCTCTTCCATGGGAGTTTTTATCTCTTTTCTCCACTATCAATTTTCCATAATTCACACTATAAGATTATACTATAAGGTAAGATTATGAGACCATATCATAAGATGTCGGCAAGGTGATGACGTTGGTGGATCCGAAGAGATGGGTTGTGAAGGGGATGGCGTTGGTTATGACAGAGAAGGTGGAGGTAGGTCTAAAACTGTAAATCTAATAATTTTTCAATGGGCAGAGCTGATTAGTTTGTGTGCTTCTTTGATTTTGTAGCACCAGCAACAAGTATTCATATTTTTGTCAATTTATAGCTCTGTTAAAATTTTAATTTAGCTCATGCACATTGGAAAATGCTTCATTGTTCATATATATATGCAACGTTGATTACTGATTGAGGATGAGAAAGAACACGGAGATGAAGATAGTGTGCTTTTGATGATGTGAACCACTGTACAAAACATGTATATATGATCTTGGATTGACGTGGGTCTAAGTATGGATGAGCAAACTTTAGCCTTTTTTGAGGCCCAAGATCCCTTATCAAAAGGAGCTTCACTGAAATGATCATAACTTGGGCTAGAAGTCTCCGTTTTGGGTCATTATTTCAGCCTAAAAACCGCTTCTTTATGAGTTATTTCAATTTTTGTCTTACTTTTACATTTTTTGGACTTTGTGTTTGGTCAAGTTTTTGGCCCGTTTATGTTTTGTGGCCCATTCGACTTTAGTTTTGTTTCTTTATATGCTTGTAAGGGATGGACGAAATATCATTGAAGTTTATGAAAAAAAATGTTTTTCTCTCTATTACGGTTTGTGTTAGTGTAAACCTTAATTATCGGTATTCTTTGTGGATCAACGATAGTTAGAAGAATTGTTCCTAGTATTCTCGTGAATCAACAGGTTCAATTATCTATCTTTTTGTTCCGACTATTGACCATTCCGTGTGTGCTTTAGATCTAATAGTGTAGTCCTGATTTTGGTGTTTATGAGCCTATGCGTTCGTAGCTGATGTTGTCATCTGATTCAGGTTAGTTTTACGATTCTCGGCTTTAGGTGCTTTTTATGGTGCTCGCTTGACTTTTGTCTTTCAATGACGTTCTAAAGTATGAGTGAAAATATCAGTAGTAGACGTGTATTTTGTTTATATTGCATTGATTTTTGTTAGGTGTTTGGTGCTCCGGGATGAAATTAGGTGTAATTTGGTTTGTGTATTGTGACTGATAAATGAGGCAGATCGAAGAACCTCATGTAAATACCATGGAATAAGGTTTGATTTTGATTTTAAATTTGTAGTGCATACCTAGTTGATGCTTTCATTTTCTATTTTTGTAGCTGTGAGCTACGTGTTGCAAGTTTTATGCTAATTGATATGTTGGGTGGATATGATTTGATCATTAGTGTTTGTCATAAGCTGAAAATGAAATCTCTGTGTTTTTTATCTTAGATAATCAATAAACACTTGCAATTGTGAGATAACATACCCAATACCCCTTTATTAGTGCCTAATGAGAGGATTTGCAAGTTCTGTTCTTTACATGTGATAGTAAAACAAATAGTACCATATAAAGGCAATGTACCCTACATTTACAATTAATAGGATAAATCTTGAATTCCTTGGTGTTACCTTCATTTCAACCTTGAATCATGGTGGTTTGGATCATGGATTCCATGGCATGAACCTGATATAAGAGTCGAAACAGATACAAAGATCATGACGTTGCTAGCATATAAGAATTTATGTTTAAATTTATTAGAAAAAATAATTATGACCACCCTCACTAATCTACAAAAGACGGGATCTTAAATGATAAAGACATAAAGCACTACTATGTACTCTATGAATTTGAGCTTCTACTTCATTTTAGAATTTTTACAGTTCCGTATGATCTAAAGAGATATATTATATGTTTTAATATGCATTTCTCTTTGATAATGGATATCATAGACTCTTGAAAAACTTTTAAAAAATTGTGATTGACAAAAGGAGTAGAAAAGATGGATGTGTAAAAATCATACCATACCAGTTGATATTAAGGTTTTATATTGTCATGTTACCCGATATTGTATTGTTTTGTTAATTTTACATAATGCACGTGGTAAGATTATTATAAGATTTTTTAAAGATGAGTTATGTTTATATGATGCTTTTAGCATTAAACTTATTATACTCGCCAATTGTATGTCTATTTTCTAGGCCAGGAACAAAACAAAGTCCGAAAGTTTCCATCCGACTTGATATGAACAAGGTAACCTGGTGGTTGGTAGGCTTATATTCCAGTAGCTTTTTTTGGGTTCATGTTAGAACCCACAATGTTAGGCAAATCCTATAGTGCATGAAGCCACTTTTATAAACGTAGATAATTAAATATTAATTCCTGTAAATGTTTGTTATGTGTGTCTAAAGACGACATAATGTGCTGGTATTATTACGCATACATAATATTAAACTAGCTAGCCCTCTCTTGATGATGAACATAAAATTATCGACAAACTCTTCTTTCTTTCATATTTGAGAAGAGAAGTAGTTAACTTTTTGTAAAACGTAGGCATCAGGCTGTAAACCCAGCTGCAACTGCAATCCGGCTCGTAAGACTTTATAAAAAAAGTAATTACCCTATGCAAGCCGTAATAATTTAAGTAATTGCCAAATGCAACCGCATTTTCAACATGTCAAATGTACATCTAAAAGAATTTGCGCGTGTTTTCAACAGATCAGAGGCACAACAGAAAAAATCCTCGCGCAACGCGCGTGGGGAATAATACTAGTAGGTAATAATTTAAAAGTTTAGGGGATTAATTGTAAATTGGTGAATATTAAGGGATTAAATGTTAAAATAACTAAATTTTATTAAATCATTTAAAACAAAAGTTCAATCTTTCCTTTCGTATTTTGTTCTAGTCACCAATGTCTGAGTTTGTTACCGAAATCAACAAATCCATCGTCGAATCACATTCGATTAGGATGATGTAAGGCCCCGTTCCCGGGACGCTCACAGCTGGACAATCATCGCACATAAAACATATACTTACATTAACTTTAATTAAATACTGCATTAGAAACATTAAAATAACTTTTTATTTCAATATAAATGCTTTTGCAAGTTAATACAATATTCGTTACAAAACATCGTTTGTTCGCATTATAATGCAAAAACATTAAACAGAAGAATGTCATCCAAAAAGAGCCAAGTAGCCGCCCCGTGCCATCCTCAGCAACCTTACTTGCCAACTGGAAACACATAAAAGTCAGCGTTGCTAAATGAGTTCTAGTTTTAAAATAAAACATACTTTACTTTCGTTTAAAACCAATTTTTACTTTCTTTCAAATCATACTATACTTCGTACATGATCACACAGCGTACGTACACATAGATAATAACATTATTATCTTCCTTTACTGTTTATCATTTTCTTTCTTTATCTCTTTCCGGATTAGTGTCATCAGCTGCAGGACCGGTAAAGGGGGTCACTTACAACACAACAACACAAAGAGGAGAGTAACTAAACTTAATCAAATAGTGAACTGGATTAACCACAAGTAAAGACACTAAGAACACAAGTAATTAAGAGACAAAACACAAGAGCAAGATACACAAGTGTATGGTTTTCAAGATTGCAGTATATTGCTTTCTCAATGTTCTATTACAAGTGTTACAAAGCATAAAGGAAAGTTACAAGAACATGAGATACTTATACT
>BJCM01080292.1:0-17578 GCA_018326385.1 Flaveria bidentis
ATTGGTAAGAAAAACATTTAGGAGTAAAAACATTGTATTTAGGGATATTTATAAAACGAGAATAAAAAAATTAAAACTCACCTATTCGTTGACCGGGGTGAGTAAGAGCAATACGTTTATAAACACTTCTCCAATTAGGTTTTGCAAAGTGAGACTTGACTCGAGTGCCCGAAACAACATCAACTCCATTTTTAGCATGATTTAGCGATTGAAGCATCGTGATCAACGCAGATCTAGCATCACCTTCTTCGTAAACACTCGTGCAATAATTATGCATCTCAATCACACCATCGTGATCGGTTTCCGCGACCTCGTTCATGACCCCTTTAAACCAATCGAACGAGCCTTGTTCTCGTGTGACCCAATAGAAGTAAGCCCGGGTTGTCTTAAAATTGTTACTGGCATTTTTTTTCGATAGCGGTGAAGCTGGCGGCAATGCACCGTTGTTGCCACTTTCTAGCGCTTCGGCTTCCTCTTGTTTCGCTTTCATGTTGTTCACGATGTCTTTAACGATGCTAATCATAGGGGTTGCACCTATGCCTAACCCGACTAGCAACACTACGTCGTATTTCTTGTAGTCTTGTGCGGGTGCACCATATGGCCCGTCAATTAAAACTTTGGGGAAACTGTCGATATTTCGATCAAGAAAGTTAGGGAATGGGTCCGTTTTTAATAATGAGACGAGTTGTAATTTTGACAATGCAAACTTACTTCGGGTTGTCGCCTTGATGATCAGCTCGTAGGAGCCCACTTTTGCCGTTAGCCGGTGGTTGACATACCTACGCACGACCAACATAAGGTTAACTAAATAGAAAACGAGTTATGTTTTATCGCTAACGGGGCAAATAGTAAGCCAAATAATAAATTTGTCAAAAAGAAAACATATAAAACGGGTCGAAATCACATCAAAGTGAAACACGTACAAATTGGTAAATAATTTAAGTAAACAATATAAATCATTACTGAAATATATAATTTTGTGACAACGTTTGACAACTTAACTATTCATAAACAAGTTTAGATGGTTTTTCGAAAATTATGCATTTTTATCAATTACCAGATCCGACTATTTTGCCACCTCTAAAAACGTTAAGACACACATCATGGTTGTTTCTATTATTATCGCTCAAAAACATACCCGAGAGAAGACCGTTTTTAGTTGTCGGGTCCAGTCACCGAGGGTCCGAATATGCACGCTTAAGTAGTCATCTCCAGGCGCAGAAGTAATTGAAAACGGGTGCCTAAACAACGATCAAGTTAGTTTATACAACTTTCCATTTGCAGAAAAAAAAAACAAAAACGAGCATTTTTAAATCTTTTACGCATGAATCTCACCATTCGAACGGAGAAACCGCCTTGCAGTTCACGAACATGTACTGTCCACTTTTGTATTTGAAGCCATGAGGCCTCGACATGTGAAGCGCCAACACGTTTCCGGGGTAAACAGCCACCTTCAAAATGCAAAATTATATAAGTACGACAAAAAGTGTTTCGGGTCAACCATCACATGTTAGCGACACCAGCGATCTTTATTTTATAAGCATTACCTTTAATATCTTGACAGGCTTGACACTAGAACGTAACGCCCGGGTTAATCTCTCAGCGGTATAAAGCAAAATCGGGACCGCCAAGTACATCCAAGTCTGTCATCAAGGAAGAAAAACAATCGGTTCAAAAAGCTCGAAAACATTCATACGACATCTATTCTTAGTGTTAGTACTTACCGTCTTCTTGTACCATTCTTTCGTCAGGTAAATTTTAATCCCATGAGCTATGAGCATCGCATATACGATAACGAATAGATGATGGGAGTACCAAAAGGCGTTAAAGCCCGTAAGTTTCTTTAGAGGTTTTGGTAGGTCGAGTCTTCCACGCCTTAGCCACGGGGTCGCTAAAGTAAAGGCTATTGCCATTAGAACCACCATTACGATCCCAGTATACCCTGCGGGTTCCTTCACAAAATGCCAATAGCTATCGGGTTGTTCCCCGAAAAACTGAACCATTGGCTCGTAATCCTCTTCGGTTGCGCTAAGAAGTCGAGGGAAATCACACGCTAGATGTGAAATAGCGTGGAGCCCGACTCCAATCGCGATCCCGACAGCAATAACCTAGTACACCAGTATAAATATAAGATCTCAACAAATTAATAAGTAAAAAGTTACATTCGAGAACGCGATACTCACTTTATGAAAGTTGAGATTATCATCAAACGGGACCACGACACCAAGTTTAGTCTTGTTCCTAAGCCATGTAATCGTGTTCCGACACACGGGTAACAAAATTATAGCCATGTTTAACTTGAGTGTCTCGGCGGCGCCTTTAGCAACACAAACACAATGCCCCATTACATCAAACGCGGCGCGATTTTTGTACTGAATATATTTCCAAGTAAACAAGCCCGCCATCGCCCCAATCCAAAGCGCGATCACCCAAACTCTTTGCCAGTTATCTTGTAAAAAGTACTTAAATCCATCAAACCCGCGATGTATTATGTTCCTATCGTTCGCGTTCCTGAGCTTCTGGCTCAACATCACACTCAAATTTTTGCTGTCGCCGCGCACAGATTGCGTTGGGGCTTGTAACAAAAGGGTCTCCAAGTTCTCAATCTGGTTTTTAGGATGCAAATATGCATTGTCAGTAGATTGTTTTGTGTTTTTTAAGGAATTATATGTCAAATGTTGTTTAACTAAATTGATTAAGAATGTTTACCATGATGTAACCGAGATTATCGGGGTCTAATTCTTCCATGATCAATGCTGCATATTCATCTGCTTGTTTTTGTATGTTTGATAGTTTATTTGCTGAAGCACTCATACTTATAATCTGTATCATATAAACACTTATTAGAGTAAGTTATACAAATCATCTCATCAAACGTTTAAGTTATCAACTTCAAGAGATTACTTATGTGATCCATACACTAAGATAATGCAAGTTTTTTTTCTGAAAGTTAAAGGAGGCTGTGAAATACTAGTATTTACAACTCACCTACTCGTGTGAGTCATTTAAACAATAAGTTACATGGATTAATGTCCTTAACACAAATAAATATATGAATCGTGTTTGGTTTCATTATTTCATCTGATCATTTTATGAAAAAGGATTGAAATAATAAGGGATCATACCTCTCGAACTTCGTCTTCGCTGATTCGGCCATCGGCATCTTTATCAACCCTGAATTTATGCTCATGAATTAGTATAATCCTTTCTCATATCAAAAATCAAAACCCAAATAATGTATAAATTTGTGAACAAATATTACAAACTCTTACATGTCAAAGAATGTTTGAAGCCTTGAATCAAAACTCTGGTCAGCAATTTGGTCCCAAAACTCCTTCAATTGAGCTTTGTTAATCACATCACCGGTGATATTCCGTCTTCGGCTTAGTGCATCGAAGAGTTCTCCGGCGAACTCTTTTGAATCTTTGTTCATTCCTGCCAGAAATTTAAAACAAGAAGAATATATAATCGAAAATCTCATGTTATACCTACGTACCCTTAAACTTAAACGTGCCACCCCGAAACTCGAACGACTGTTCGATGACAAACTCATACGATCGTTCAAGGGGAGTATGATATAAGAGACACTGGCGTATCTACGGTACAAACAACTAAATCAAATGCTTTTTTTAAGCCTCCAAATGTTGTGGGCCCTCGAAATTGAAAAAAACATAACACTTATTATATCTATGTTATAGACTAAATATAAATGATTCATCAATTTTTATGTTATTATTACAGAGAACTAAAAAGAGATAAACAAAACGACTGAAATTTTATTTTTTTTTATTCTTATCTTTCTTTAAGTTGAAAGAAATAGTCGAGAACGAAGAATGTGTTGCCGATGAAAATAAATTGATTTGTGCTTCATATGATTTCTGATTTTTCTATATGATAAGAAAAATAAATAGTTTTTCTCATTCATAAAAAAACATCGATTTCATAGTTTGTTTACGCACCAAAAATGTGTTGACTCGATTATGTGATTTTGATATGACATAACCTACAAACAGTTATTTCATCTTTTGCTCAAACAGTTGTTTTAATTGCAAAGGATATTTTCAATGTTTCAAAACGACCGTTTGTTAAAACTCTAATATTAGATTAAAGACGATGTGTATCTAATATTAGAGATAGAAAAGTTAAAAGCAAAACACGAATATAACATAAAAACTTTGAACCTACGAATTTACCTATGCATTCACCAAAAAGTGACCGAGGAAGTAAACCCGTGCTACCCGTGGTAAGATCATCAAATCGTTTTTCTACAGCAGCCCATGCCGCCACTCCTTCAGTTTTACTGATAAACTTTAGCCCTTTAAGGGCATGAGTGGCGGCGGACTTACTCCGGTCATACCGACCGGCTGGCTGACGTCGTGAAAACGACGTCAGCTTCCTAAGCTCCTCCGACACCTGGCGGATCCTCGCCGACGCATTTCGCACCACCGCCGCACCCAACGAACCCCTTTTCTCCAACCCTTTAGCCAACAACGTCAGCTCGGGATCCTCCACATCACCACCGCCGGCCGCCCTCACGCTGTGAACCGCCACCGTGTCGTCGCCGACGTCCAATGTAATCTCGACGTAATCGTCACCGCCGGAGACGCTGCCGCCACCGTAATCGCCACCATGATCGCCGCCGTCGTCTGGGATGTTGAATCTTGCGCTTTTGCGTGTGCCCTTTTTGTTCAACTGCCCACTGAAGGACTTTCTGTCAGCACCGCCGTGAACCGCCGTGGTGGTGGTGGTCGTCTCCGGCGACCCATCGCCACCGTCGTCAATACCCATTTTGTGCATCTAATTGAACTCCCTAATTGATAACTTCTTGAATAGAAATTGACAAACAAAGGCCCTGCAATAATTATCGATTCTAAGGGTCTTTGGATCGATGAAATAATAATAATAATAACAATGGATTGAATGTTTTAGGGGATTTGAAGATTGAATGAAGAAGGTGTGTGTGTGTGTGTGAATTTTGGGGTTATTGAATGAGTTAAATAGCAATGGTGTTGGAAGCTTTGTGGGTTATGAAAGCTTCTGCATTTGTAGTGTGTGAGGGAGAACGAGTCAACTCGGTGTTTTTGATTATGTCAAACACGTATTATGACTGCATAACGGTTATTTAAAATGTTAGTTATCATTATATTGGTAATATTCTTTAACTAATAAAAATGTAAATAAAAAGACAGTGGCAGTAAAATAGCATCACATTTATTTTCAGAACAAAATTTCGCTTCTTTATTTTATTAAATAATTATATTAATCATAAATATTTTTATTTGATATTTTTTTGTTACAGATGGTTTTTTAATATACTAGTAATAATAATAAAGAGATTTACTTATTAATATTATCTCTGAAGAAATATTTTTTTATAAAATAATAAGTTTTATTAAATATTAAAATTTGTAAATAATACAAACAATTTAAAGTTGCTTTTTTTCTTAAATAAACTTTTATAAAAAATATTAAAATTAGGAGTTATAATAAGAAAATTATAAAAAACAACATTTTTTAAAACTTTTTGTTTTTTTACAAAATGTTTATTTTTTGAAAAAACAAAAAATGATTTCTTCACATAATATTTTGAAAATGATATCATTGTTTCATTATTTATAGTTGTTACTCGTACGTAACTTTAATCAAATCTTGTATTAATAAAAAAATTATTCTATTTAATATTTTATTTATTTAATTCGTCTAATAAATAGGTTATTATATGTAAATTTATATGTTAAAAAGGCTATTAATCTACTATTAAATCTAACTAATCTAGTAGCAGTAGAACCTTACTATTAAATCTAACTAATTTAGTAGCAATAGAACCTTACATACCTCGACACCATCGTTACATTCAAAACTCTTATAACATCGTGTTTATCTAATAAAAAAATAGTATCAATAGTAAATTTATTCATATAAGTAAATATGTTTTATAACATTATCGTTATCATTGTCTTTTATCTTTATACATATACTTTAAACTGTCATGTAGTAAGTTATAAGAAAAAATATAATGTCTCAAATTTAAAGATAAGTATGTATTTAACCTCATACTTTTTAGTAAAGTATGATATTACATGAATTTCTTAGTTATAAGGGTGCATATAATTTTTCCTATTGGTAAAAAACTAAATAGTTTATGGTAGCCGAACCCTTTTACGACCCATAGTAATGAATCAAAGAAAAAAATCAACTCACCCACACTGGCTCGTCAAGGAATGCAAGGCATATTGGTTCACCGGAAGGAACATACGATTGCTTGAATGACACAATTGACTTCGTCAAATGTCAATCATTGTTAATGCGAAAAACATCTTCTGTTTTTTATACATCTATCACAAGTCTTCATAAACAGGTCCTAGTCTCAATTTTTTTTTAAAACAATGTCCTCGTCTTAATAAAACTATAATAAATAGTTGCGTAGATAACGAAGGTTGTCTCTATACATGATGTCTATTATCATATTAAATTGCACGTTGAATTTATATATCAACTTAAAATAGAATCTCATTAATTAAGCATCGTAGACCTTGATACGTGAAAGAATAAAGAATGACACGTTAATTAATTCACTGTTTTAATTTTAGCTTATTTAAATTGTTTAAATATTGTAATTTATTGTAGCAATCCATCTAAAGCCATTTTGGTTGATAGAAATAAAATGATAAAAATTCAAAACTTAGCACGTAATAAATCAGAAAGTTATATATCAGTAAAAAATATCTAAACTTATATTTAGCACATCATTATAGTGTGTTGGGATCACCTCCACTCAGCCTGTCATTTTCAAATTTTGGCCGAAAATTAACATTTTTGGTCTAAATCTTTGCATACATTTTTCAAAAAGCTAGTATACGAGAATAATATTCCGTCACAAGAAAAGTTAATAACTGTTTGACTTTGCTTTCATCTTATCACTTAAAGATTTGTTTTATATATGATCTGATATACGTAATAATATTTTATAGTTTGTGTTCGAGTTTGTTTCTCACAACTTAAATCTGTAACATTAAGATCACAAAACAATAATCTTATCACCTATTTTGATGCTTGCTATCAAAAAATTTAATCTCTATAAATAAAATATTGACCAATGATTTTATTTTCTAAATCTGAATTATCATTGAGTGTCTTTTTTCAAACATGCGTCTTATTTTCACATATCAAACTTCTTACTACAAATCTATTTTATTTTCTTCAAAGGTTGGTGAGACTACTTTACAAAACATTTATGATAATACGTGTAAAATGGATAAGTAAATGTTTCCATGGTTGGTGGGTATGATCTTCTTTTGTATAACATAACTTTAAAAAATTCAATATTTATTCTTTTTCAAATATGAGGGAAAAAATTCAATGTGAACCAATATTAAATTACGTAATTAAATAAAAATATAACCCTTCATGACTTGATCTTTCCCGATTTATTTTCAAACAATCTATTGCAATTTGCTACTGTGTAATAGTCAACTCGGTCAAATACTTAAATTCATGTGCCTCTATTCTCCTACTTGCTTTTGAATGTACAAATTAGCAAGCAAATTGTACAAGTAAATATTGTGACTTCTAGTAGTTTCGTGGAAACATTGTAAAATTTAATAATATTTTCAACGTGAGATTAAATAGCTTAGATTCTTAGACGACGTTAAAACGCCACATTTTGGTAAAGTATACCCACCATGGATCACGTCACGCGTTTTATAGGTAAAGGTAGTTTTCTTTGTTTTTTGTTACTATTTATTATGTCTTTAAAATATATAAATCGAACAGTGAATCATAATTTAAAAAAAGACCGTAACAATAGTTTGTAAGCAAAATAAGCGTGTTATTATGCTAATTATATTTATATAGTTACAAGACACTAAATTGTTGTAAGAATAAATTTAAATTTGTTTAAATTTTAATAAGCGGTTTGTATTTTTTTGAGTGTTGTGTTATCTATGCTATATATAAAGTATATGAAAATGTACTTTAAGATATCATTAAATTAAAAATATTTATCTCACTCAATGTATAAATACAACCATTTTTAAGGTTAAAATAGTATTTTTAACATTATTTACAAATTATCACTTACAATTAGTTACATGATAACCTTATAATTACTACAAATTACATAAAATTTTACATTATCACCCATAAACCAAAAAAACTTAATTTGTTTAAAACTTTTTGATACTACAATCGTAAATGTGTGTTTTTTAAACGTTTTGGTGTAAATTTTTTGTTGAATCATATATATTTTGTAAGGTACAATAACTTAATGCATAAATATACAAGTCATCATACAAAATCTATTTATTTGGTGTTTTAAATTTTAGCTTAGAAAAAATATAATAAACTTTTGTAAAATTGCAATAAGATTAACAAAATTTAGAAACTCGTGTTGGATGTAAAATGTTGTCCCGTCGCATTGTGCGGGCACCCTTCTAGTATCCGTTTATGTAAATTATATACGTAAGAAACATATCAGTTTGCTTATGTAGTTCCTAATTTTGTGTCGTTTACTAAACGAATATATAAGTTATATATGAAATAAATAGCTAAACTAATTTGTTTCTGATACTTTTAGACGAGATGAGTGAAAATTATTAATTGTTACATTTACAATTTAAATGTATGGTGTACACTTACAGAATTTAATTGATGGGTATTATGATAAATATGATGAGAGTGTCTCCAACTTAAGCACGAGAATAAGATTTGTACTTCAAAAGCGAGATGTCCATCACTCAGATAAATTAAATAAGGATCAAATCATAGAAAAAAGCTAGTATATACATATATGAAAATTCTCTACTTTTATTGGTATTGAATATTGAAGATGTTTTTCAAACACCAACTCTTAAGCCAATCTTACTATAAACGTGTCACGTATAAAACATTACATAACTATTTTTGGTTTTTAACGGGTATTCTAATTTTAAGATGTCATCTTTTACATAAGAGACGAGAGTTTAAATATTGTAAATTAAGTATAACTATTAATAATTAATAAGAGTTAATTAGGAAATTGTTAAAAAAAAATTTATGATTTTTAAATTAAAGGTAAAAGTCAACCTGTACTTTATTATTTTGAATATCAGAAGGAAATCTAATGGCTACTGCTTTTGCTTGAATTTGAACCGTTGACTTTTAGCGTTCAAACTAAAGCACGGCTTATGACCCGAACTGCAATTTTGACCGATCCACTTGAGCCACAAAATATCGTTTAAAAAATGGCCAATAAATATATAAACAAATATAAACGAGAGAACGCAAAGATATACATATAGAAGTAGCTAAAAATTAAAACAAGACTTTCTAGATCTTTACCGTCATTATTTTGCATTTTCAAAATTGTATATTAATAATCTTAACGATAATTCATTGATCGATAATAATTCATAGACATATGCTCATAGTTTTCACTTTCACTAACAAACATCAATATAATTATTATTTATTATAGATTTATATATCGTGCCTATTTGATTTCATTCAAAATGATAATTGTGAACGAATGGGGAAACATATAAGAAAAATCGAGTAAATCAAGTTCAAATCGAGTGTGAATTTAAAATGATTTCGCCACATATTTTGCATCTGCCAACGAAAGTAAAGTTATGAGTGTCACTGGTCAGTTGTCATATAAAAGATGGTCGGAAAAAACAAAAAAAGAAATTTATACGTTTTTATATGCTTATGACTCCATGTTGTACACACATAGACAAATGTTCGTTTCAAAAACCAATAATGTGTCATGAATCGCCATAGCCACATGATACATTTGTAATCGTTCGTTTTTGTATGTTGATGTACAAACTTTCCGAGCTTGGTAAAACTTATGATAACAAAGAAATTATGGTAAAATATGAGAAGAAATATAATATGACCCATGTAAATTTATAAATCAGAAAAGGTTTTTTTTGCAAGTTTATATCACGTGAAATATTAATAGAGTTGCATACAGCTAAATTTGTTATTTGCTATCATATCATTGTTATATTTTCTGTTATATCTTTAACATAATAATATAATTCTAAATTTAAATGCAACTAGAAGTTTCGCTCGGGTGTTGCGCGGGGCTTCTGCCATGATCCCAAATATTAAAACGTGGATGCCAAACACGTTGCAAACGACTACGTCTGTCATTTCAACGTAAACCCTTACGTAAAAAAACCATTACAATTTTCACTCTATCGTAAAAGCCAAATGTATAAGCCGTTGTAAAAGTGATATATTCATTTTCTTGAGCTTAAAAAAGATAAAAGGAAAACAAAACAAACAACAAAATACCAAAAAACAGTTACATAAGATAATTATAACTCAATTTTATCTTATATAATCGTGTTTACAAAAACCATATGCTTGAGTTGAAATAAATAAATATACAACAAAAAAAGAAAAAAAAAGAAAAAAAAGTTTGTTTCTAGATTCGAACCTCGGTCAATTAACCTGAGAACAGCTCTTTACCAGCAAACGAAAAGAATGTTAGCAAACCAATATACTCTTAGAAAACCATTTTTAAAACAATAGTTCTTTATTCAACCGATTAGTTTGAATTTCATAAAAAAAAGCAATAGATGGCACTATTCCCCCATTTATTTTTTAAAGTATAGTAATAAACATAAACAATTAAATATATTTAAATTAAGAGAATGATAAGTAACCAACATTCATTCCATGTTAGAAAACTTTTATCAGGATCATATCTAACATCTTTCTCGACATATTAATTATATATCTGTTCAGACTTCAGTTTATGTTTTATAGATAGTAACAATTTTAGTGTCTACATTTGTTAACGCCATAATTAACTACACTTGCTCATTGTCAAGGTTTTAATAGTCGTAAACCATGCATTCTAAATTGTAAAATATTGAATCTTATTAAAACTTCATTTTTGATATATTTGTCCTTTACTTTGCCAAAATAATATTATCCAAGACCTCAAAGACACAAATTTAATTTTAGTCGTCAGATAACTAAAAAATAAATAATTTAAAGTTTGAATGAATTGTTAGTTGATGACAAAATTATTAGTTAACGGCCGGACTGAATTCATTGAATTGAACTATTACTAGTTAATTATAATCATCCAGAAGGTATCATCATTAGTCAATTTTTTTATTTTCATGATAGCAACTTTAAAAACATTAAAAATTCAAATAGCAGTGACAATTTCTTTCGGCACGAGATAATTAGATTTTGTATCGTCATATCTTCCAAATTTACTAAATTTATCATATTCAGGTTGTCATGTTTAATTATACTAATTGTATTTAAGTTGACATGTTTAACTCATTTAACGAAACATATCTCCACATGTTTTTAAGTGTGTTTAAACATATGGGGTCGCGTTAGCTCGAACAATTAAACCAACTGACCCGAAACATGCCAAACCTATACAATTAACACGTAGGTGTTACATCACGATAATAATACACTTTTTGATCGTGCTTGATGCAATATAACATTTTACAAATTGTTTTGCGTCACGATTTAAATATAAAATGAAAGAACAAATTCTGTTTTTATTAAAAACAATTTCAGATTCAATCTTTTGATAACAAAACAAAAATACTAATAAAAAAACGAGTCAAATCGAATAATTTTGTTGTAACAAAAAGGAATCGAGTGTATTTATGTGAAAGTGGGATGATATTTAATTCATGTGATGGTGTCAAAATGTGATCATCTAGTTTGTCTTCTTTTTTTTCATATGAATTTCACATAGAAGGTTGAATCATATTAAAAAACTCAATGGGTATAACGAAAAGTATTATGTTTATCGCATATTCGAAAAATCAATACCAAAAGTCCAAAAGTAATGGGATAAGACTTCTTGTTTTGTGCGTAAATCACAAATAAATCCAAAAATTCGAGATTTTATAAAACAAATTATAAATATATATTATAATACAAGACGCAATTGATTTCTTTTGAGGCAACATAATAAACACGTATGTCACATATTTTTATCGTTTTTGTCCCACACTATACATTTATCACATGAGTTTTGTTGCCGTTTAATACAAAGAAATTCCAAATTATTAATTAACATCCAATTGAATTTTCTTTGAAAGTGTGGGAGACATGTCATTTGACATTACAGATATTAATAAATGTGATTCGGTTTTCATATCTAGATTTGTTGTTCTTTAGATATATTACCTTTGATATTTTGCTAAAAGCATATTTCTGCATAAGGATAAAAACACACATAAATTACTCATTTACGAGTTGGGAAAGTCGGTAAAAATATATACTTTTTAATTATTTTGTGAACAACATATTATTATATGAGCTTATATAAAATACACAAACTACTTGTTTATGTTCTTTTATATGAAGACTTCATAATAGTTAAGTTGTTTTGGAAATAAAACCAAATTTAACTAGTTGGTGATATGTTTAAAATGGATAATCTAAACACTTGATGCCGGACTAACATAAATCTTAGCTTTAAGCATTGGATGAAATGAATGTAAACTATAAATTTTAAATTATGTATATCTTGTCAAATTATATCAAAAATCCTTTTTTTCTTCTTTCAAGATATATTTTTCACCACAGATATAAGGTGTTAAAAGATCTGCGGATGATTGGACCATTATTGGGTTGGGGCATCAGGTTCCATCATATATGTAGTTGCGCACCGCCTTGCACAAGTCCCTTGTTTCAGGTAGCGACTTGCTATTCGGGTTCGTGAACCCGATGAGGTCATGACTCACAAACACAACATGGCAGAATCCAACATTAAGATAAGAAAGATGATGTCGCAATATTTTAAGATGGTTTTGTGTTTAAATGAGGTGATATCGTATTATTAGATAATTAGATGATTAGTAGATAGTAGAGAGTTTAAAAGATTATCCTCATACAAAATATGACACTAGTATATTTGTATCAATCATCCAATGTCACAATAAAATGACAAAGGTATTCATGAATTGAATTGTTGCATCATCCCTCGAATGAATCTAAAATATTATAATCAGTATAAGATGTTTGAAGACAAAACTAGCAAATCGGATTGAGTTGTATAACGGTTAAAATAAATATAAAAAAAATAAACATTTCAAATTGGTTCGATGGAAACATGAAGATCAACTAGAGTGAGTTCACAAACTACACTTATTTTTATGATGAACATCAGTAGTGTTGACGGGATAAGGTGGTGAATGATGTGATAATAATATTTGTGCAACAACTGTGGAGTTGTAAACTAGTTAAAATTCATTATAAGTTGACATAATATACACGTTACACCTTCTACTTAAACAATACAAATGATTCACCTAAACATATTTATTGTCCATTTGAAATATTGTATTTGACATTTCCTTATAAACAATTTGACATATTTGTGAAAAGATAACACACACATGCTGTCATAAATAACAAAATGTACATATGATTGGCCAAAAAAGGGTTGAAAAAACTATAATTGGTATATTACTTATTTTGATTATTTTGTTCGACCTAATATTACATAATATTAATAACAAAACATTAATGAGTCTAGGTTTTTCCAAGTCTGTTGATTTGGTGTTATCTCGATTCAATTAATCATTTTTATTGTCATGTTAACATTTTATAAAATTACATGAATTACTTAAGTATTATTGTTTATTGATATATTATTGTTTTATTGTTTTTATTCATACCAACAACCGATCCAACGTAATGATACTTTTAGTTTTAGGTACGTCAACTTCTGTTTGGTATATAGGCCCGTTGGTTTTAAATACGAAAACTTGAAAATAAATTCAATAGGTAATTACGTAATTTATTGATTAATGTGTGACTAGCCCATAATTTTCTTATAATTAAACCGAATGTTTAGTTAACCATTTAATAACTATTTAAACACAAATTTCATTATGTTTTGTGAACACCGGCTATCATTAAAAATAATATCAACTCTATTTAAAGTATAATTTTATCCTGACCCGAAAAACCCCTTTACGTTACTCGTGCACGGAATCAAACAAGAGGGGGTTGCCTGATGGGACGTCGGCTTGATATCTGAAAAACCATTTGTGTTGACGTTTTTTGTGCTTTATTTCCTTGTTTTGTTGTCTTTTTTGGTTAAAAAGTATTTTATGATCATATTGACTTAAAACAGAATGATAATTTTAATATCAATATAGGTACCCATTTAAGACTTGTAAAAAACAGTTTTAAACAACACCTTACCCTTTTCTATTCTCCTTCATGCCCGCACCCCACGTCTCACGATGAATCATCCATCTCACATGTCGTGTTTCTTTCAATCAACTGAGACAACCATTGTCGCCAACCCCTTCCCAGTCTTATCACTTATGTAATCATCACGTACTATCTTCGTCTCTTCATCTTCTCGTAGAGTTTTTTTTGTGGCATTTTGACATACACATAATGATTCAATGATCCGAGTGTGTCGTGCGTGACAAAAAATCACTTGATAAGAAGTTGTTAATTTGATTATAACGACTAACGACAGATATACCCACACCACCGACATCGAAAATGACAAACATTTCGTAAGTGATTGAAATCCTAAACTTCGTAAACTTAGCATAGGTTTTTACCCTTAACCAATGTGCTTAAGGCCCCCATCTAGGATGTTTTATTAAGACGCATGAACTCGTATGCATGCTTACATGTCCCACGCTAATCCTTATTCAAAACACAGGTGACATAGAAAAAATAATTTAAAATAAAGAGTTGTGATAGAAGTGTGAGGCATACCTGACAAGCATGTCGAATGTTTTTTTTGTCACTTGTCATTTTTTTAACCATCTTTTTGTCATTTGTTAAATTTTTAAATATTTACGCATTGATTTTCCCTCGAAAGGACATTATAGTAATTTAAATACTAAGAGCACTCACAGTGGATTTTTTAAAAGTATGTGAGTGTATTTGGTATATTATATGGAATACTTTTTTGTGGTTGTGAGTGAAGGAGAAAGAAAATGTTATTATAGATTGGTATATTTGAAGAATCACTGTTCAATCCTTATAATTTTTTTTAATATTTTTTTAAAGTGGTTGTGAGTGGAGAAGAGAGAAAAAAGTAATGATAAGGGTATAAAAAATATTATTTAATTAAAAAGGAGAGATAAAATATAGTGATTTTTAGTGTAATTATATGGATAAAGATAAGGAAGCTACTGTGAATGCTCTAATACAAGTTTCTATCTCTTATTAAAATTTAATTTTATTAATTGTTATAATTCTCTCTCTTTAGATTTTTTGAAATGAAGCTATATTTATACTATATATAAAGCATATGAAAAGAGTATTTTAATCTACCATTAAATTAAGAACATTATTATTTACAAATTAACCATTACAATTAGTTACATAATAACCTTATATTTACTATAAATTACATAAAACTTTACGTTATCTACCCATAAACAAAAAAAACTTAATTTGTTTTAAGATTTTTGTTATATCAATCTATCTTGTTTAAAAAAATTGATACTACAATCATAAATAAGTATTTTTTTGAACGTTTTGGTGTAAAATTTTTGCTAAACCGATATGTATTTTGTAAGGTACAATAAGTTAATGTATAAATGTACAAGTTGTCATATAAATTTCATTTATTTGATTCATTTATTTGGTGTTTAAATTTTAGCTTAGAAAAAATACAATAAATTTTTGTGAAATTGTTATAAGAATAATAAAAATTAGAAACTTTTGTCAAATGTAAAATATTGTCCCGCCGCATTGCGTGGGCACACTTCTAGTTTTTATAATATATATATTTTATTAAGAAAGTTATAAATTACATCTTTTAATTAACATCTAAATAATAAAAAAACAAAAATTTCATATAATATAAAATTTTATAAAACACTAAACATTTCCTAAGCAAATATTTTAAATCATTTTGTTTTTAAAAAAGTATAAAGGTGCAGCCTTATTCAACCAACCAAAATAATTACAAATCATAGTTCAAAAAAACAAGATTTTAAAAAAATATATATAATTTTTAATAAAAAATTATAAAACGAATGTCTAAATATGAAACTATTTAGATAAGAGAGTTATAAATAGTATAGTTGTTTTATTTCTTGAACTCTTAGGCATATATAATTTTTAATTATACTAAATATTAAATTATTATAATCTAACTCTTTGTGTTTTTACTAACTATAATTTATTTAATTAATGGGTTTTTAGCCTATATATCTACCTATAAAAAACTAAAATAACATGAAACAATTTTACCTTATCATACTAATTTTCTCATTTCTCTGTAATAATAAAAGTAGTTATTTATACGTAATTATAATTATATTTTATCTTCAAGCATGATTATATAATACATAAATTTTGATTATTAGTTATTTATTTTTTATTATTCATTTCATGTAATACACGGGGACTAACCTAGTATTATATATATATATATACTCTAATAAAATGGTATCTATGGAGCACACATGTCAACTCCATATTTATTCTCACAAAAAAAATCCGGTTTCTCTTTCGTATTAAATAATTACCTTAATTATAAATAATAATATTTAAATATTTTTTATATTAAATATGGTTTTCTAACAAATTAAGAAATATATCTTTTTATTTTTTTATTTATAATGACATAAAGTTTTACAAAATAAATTTTTTTCCAAAACATCAAACTTATTTAAAAATATGAAATATTTTAAGTTTAGTGTTTTTAAAAAATGAGTTATTTATAAACCAAAAAAATAAAAATAAGATTTATAATAATAATTTTTTTAAAAAAGCCAATTTTTAAAACAAAATGTTTGATTTTTTAAAAAAATAAAAATAAAAAATTAATATCATTATTTTATTACTTATATTTTTTTTACTCCTATGTAATTTAAATCGAGTCTCATCTTAAATATGGTTTTATAATTAAGTAAAAATTTATTATATTTTTTTTATTTAATCCATGCAGTACACAGGTTTACTAAAGCTAATGTGTGTTTGTATATTTATATATATATATATGTATATATATATATATTCTTATTAAAAATAGCTGTAAACTATAACTGCAACACCCCAACCTTGACGGCGGAAACGTCGAGGAGTGAGAGTTAAGATTGTTCACAGCCACATAACGCTATTATTAAATCCAAATATATTATTCATAAGTTTCAAAGGTACATTACAAATATAAGTCTCAAACAAAAAAGACATGATAACAAATATAACAAGCTCATTCATTTAATTAACTAGGTCCATTCCTAGGTGTGAACAACTTCAAAAGTAGCGATCAAGCTTGAGTATTTCCTGAAACATGTTAAAAATAAAAAGTCAACAATAATGTTGGTGAGATTTTCATAGTTTGCAATACATAAGTGTATAAAAGATGACAATTCATGTTGTAAGTTAGAGAACAAAGTAAACTAGGGATGTAAGACAGAATGCACAATCAAACCTTGACAAAGTTTTACAAGTCTCAAACGTTTACAAGCATATACGATTAGCCAAGTGTACTTGGATCAACCAAGCAGGCTTGTCAGGCCCATATATCTATGACGTCGCCAGACTAGCAATAGTTAATGATTGTACATATATTCGACATTACATGGTAGCTATAAAGTTCAACTAACCACAA
>BJCM01080312.1:0-23389 GCA_018326385.1 Flaveria bidentis
TAGGGGCTATCTATGTTTGATCCTTAATCATTATTAAAATTTTAATTTATAAAAGTTAATAATTAAAGAATTAAATTGTATAATAATAATAATATTAACATAAATAATAATAATAATAACAATATTAAAAAAAATTAATAATAATAATAATACTAATAATAATTTTAATTTATAAAAATTATTAATCTTTGAAAAGGTCTAAACTTAATTAAGTTAGGGGGTTGTCTTGCTATTTTATAAACTTTAAAAGAAATTTTTTACATAAAATAATAACAACTCGAATTTCAAGGGGGCCAAAGTGTAAAATTTAAAGTTTCAAATCCAACCCCCACTCAATTTAAACCCGGTGGACTCCGGCCAACACTCCGGCCGAAGTCCGGCGATGTTAAAACCTCCAAAATCATTCGAATCGTGAACCCCGATCGTTTTCAACCGTTTCAGGAACAAGAATCGAACCTGCTACTACACTTTAATTCGATTTAAAGGGTTGTTATGAGCATTCAAACATGAAACCGTAGTTCGTCATTAACCATAAAGCCGTTTGGGTATTTAATCCTAATTATAATTCAATCAAACTAACATAAACAATCATCTTACTTTTGAAAATAGAATACAACTTTCTATTGCATCTGTAACACGCAAACACCTCTCATTGGATTCATTCCAAAGTCGCGACCTGCATTTCAATTGAACATCGCCAATTCGTCAAATTAAACTGAAATTGATAAGGGGCTTTGGATCCAGTGCATCACTCTAATCTGTCCACGAGTTTAATTTGGTTTTCATAGTCGTTTGCCCACAATTTGAGTCAAGTTTCAGTCACGATTCGTTCATCGTGGTGTTCGACTTCGAGTCATCTTTATTCGGGTAATTAAACACATCTTTAGGGCGTTTAAACATGGGGAATAAAAGCCCCATGATCTTCAGCGTTAACAACAACGATTTGGCTGTCAACTTTGGTTCAAACGAATCTAGGGTTCATGAGTTTGGGGGAAGTTCATAGAGGTTGTGTTCTTAAGATTTGAAAACCAAAACTAACCAAGGCCAAGGCCCTGGTTCACTGGTTAAAGCACTCTCCCCCTAACATGAGGTCCCGGGTTCGAACCGGGCACCCTCATGTTTTCTTTTTAAGGCTTTTTAGCCTAAAAGCCAATTTCAAATTTTTTTAATAAATATAAAAATTATTATTATAAACTTCAAATATTGTTAAAATCACCTAACTAATTTTTTGAAAATTTATTTCTTATAATATTTTGATATTTTTATTAATTATTTTTAAACAAATGATATAATTAGTTCAATTTTTATAAAATACATTTTAAATATTGTTTAACTTATTAAATCATTTTTGTTCAAATAATATATTTAGATTATTTCTTATAAGTGAAACTTAAAATATTGTTTTAATTTACTAAATAGTTATTTGCTCAAATAATATATTTAAATTATTTTTTTCTTATAAAATAGACATTGAATATCGTTATAACTCACTGAATCATTATTTGTTCAAATAACAAGTATATATTACTGTTAAAAAGGGAGGTATTTTAAAAGTTTGATAAACTATACTTAGACTTTGTTACAAATGATTTTTCTTTTATTTTTTAGTATTAAAATGATTAAATAGTATATTGACTCAAAACATAATTAAATTTACCATGTTAGTTGGATCTAATTATTAACATCCCAAATTCTAATACCTTAGTTCTCGTTAAACTTATTATAATTAAACTTTGACCTTGTAAATATATATATATATATATATATAATTTTAGGTGTCTTGTGAAGAACTACATTGGATCACTGCTTATTACATTTCTTATTATCGTCATTTTTATACATTTGATCAAATGAGTATTTCTATACCCCTTTTTATATTTTTACACTTTGGGGTGAAACATGTTATTTATAAACTTTGCACTTGTAAACACGTTTGATTCTTGTAAACTTATGACATTTCACCTGTATGTTGTGTTTAGTTGAACTTTGTGGCTATCATGTAATGTCGAATATATGTACAATCATTAACTATTGCTAGCCTAGCGACGTCATAGATCTATGGGCCAGACAAGCCTGCTTGGTTGATCCAAGTACACTTAGCTAATCGTATATACTTGTAAACGTTTGAGACTTGTAAAACTTTGTCGAGGTTTGATTGTGCATCCTGTCTTACATCCCTAGTTACATTGTTCTCTAACTCACAACATGATTTCCATCTTTTATATACTTATGTATTGCAAACTATGGAAATATCATCAACATTATTGTTGACCTTTTATTTTTAACATGTTTCGGGAAATACTCAAAGTTGATTGCCACTTTTGAAGTTATTCACAGCTAGGAATGGACCTAGTTGAATAAATGAATAAGCTTGTTATGTTATCTTTATTTGAGACTTATGTTTGTATTACCTTTGAAACTTATGAATAATATTTTTGGATTTAATAATAGCGTTATGTGGCTGTGAACGATCTTAACTCTCACTCCTCGACGTTTCCGCCGTCAAGGTTGGGGTGTGACATTTCTTTTCTTCTTTCACCGGCTTCAAAATAAACAAATAACCGGGTGTTACAGAATGCATACCACAACATCATTCAAACACACACAATCTCACAATCAAGACCCAAACGCATCATACACACACATACACATACACAAACGGGTCAAACATGCGCATACTCAAAAACCCAATTTTCAGATGTTTTCTAGCCCCAATTCTTTCAAAACGTTTAAAGGAGGGGTCCTAGAACTCACACAAATGACCACAATGAGAAGAGCTTCGATTTGACTCGCTTCTCAATGATTTTGGCTCACTCGAACAAACCCGAATCAACTTTTCTTCCTTTCTCTCTTCTTCTCTCTTGTTTGGCTGAAATATGGGTGTGGGGAGAGGGTAAGGGCTGCCCTCTCCCTTATATACTCCCACTCACCCGACTTTCTTTCGTTGGCGAGTTTGGTCCCTCGACTTAAGACTTTATTTTTTTTCTCCTTTCGTCGGCTTCGAAAGATATAAATAACCGGGTGTTACATATTATAACCAAACATCTTTGGCCTAAATTGACATTAAATGTTTATAATTATTATATATAATAATAACATCTAATATAATACTACTTAATATATTATTATTATTATTATTTATTTTACTTTTAATTAATAATAATACATATAATAATAATGTACATTTCTTAAGTAACAATAATAATAATAATCATACCAATAATAATTAATTTTATTAATAATAATTTAGAAAAATAATTCACTCTATGGCGACGACATGTCATCGCCATAGGCGTTTCATAATGGCGGGATTATTTCCCTCCAACTTTTTTAGAGGAAAAAAAACAGGTTTAACCTATGGCGACGACATGTCGTCGCCATAGAGTTTCAGCTAATTTTTAATTTTTTTTATATTTATTTAAATAAATCAAAAATCAATTTAAATGGAGCTATGGCGACGACAAAGAGAACTATATGGCAATGACGAAATTTTGTCGCTATAAGTCTACCTATGGCGACGACTTGTTGTCGCCATAGGGTTAGGATAGTCAAAATTCAAAATTTCTCTATAGCAACGACTTGTCGTCGCCTTAGGTGGACCTATGACGACTAGTGTGTGTCGTCGTCATAGGGTTTGTCGCCACAGATAAAAATTCTTGTAGTGACTACTATATAACAGAGAAACCATGACTAGATTTGTAATTTTATATCAATTTTAATGACATATGAATAGTTGCAAACTTTAATGTTTAATTACATAATATTTATTTCTATTACACACATTTGAAGATTTATATACTTGTACTCAATAATTTTCTAATTATATTAAAGTATGATTATATATTTAAGGGTTCCTTAATCTATCTATATCTACACCACTATATAATACAACTTTTTCAACAATTTTAATCCATTTTTAAGACATAAAATCAATTTTGTTACATTTGGTACAAGTGTTTATATATAAACAACTTGTTATTTAAAAATTTGCTACTCTTTATAATCATATAAATATATAAATATATTTGATAGATCACATTAACCAAATATAAAAAAAACAAAATAAGAGCTAACACAATAAAAAAGAGAGTTAGCCGACCGAGTTTCACCCACAGTTACCTTAAACGAAAGCTAAATTAAGCACAAGGAGCTTAAACCCAAAAAATCTTTAATTTTCACCACACCACATGATCAACCCCAACCCCCTCCCTTTCCTTCTTCTAAAAAGATCAATCATAACGTTCAGTGCAAACCATTTCATCCATCTCCTTAAGCTCCCCACAACCCTAATCCGGAGTAATCGAGTAGATAATGATCGTCAGAACCCCTATACCCATGAAACGAAAACCTAAAGCCACCGCCAATTCAACGAGCCCTAATTCCGACGGCCGTTTCGTATACTTCAAAGACCCGCCGGAAAACCCTCTTCAGATGTTTTGCACTTATCAACGTCGGCAACCGGTAATTCTCTCTACAAATTGATCAATGTTCCAGTAGTGCTAATCTATTGGTTCGATGTGACGATCCGTATTCAGAGGTCGAACATAACAATACTTTTTCTAATTCAAATTAGATATGATATTTTTTTGATAACCTAGGGCTCACTTGAGGTTTACATTGATTATCAGTTGTTTTTATAGAGGTTCATAGAGATTAAACTCCAAAGCTGAAATTGAGTTTGTTCTAGAGCCTAAATATAGTGAAACTGATTTGTATTTAATGAAGATAGAAACTTGTTAATTAGTGAGTATCTTATATACAGAATAGGTGTTAATGTTGTATGTTTGGAACAAAGATGAACCAAAGAGATTGATATAGAACATAACATAGCTTGTTATATTGTTGTGGTCTTTTTTGCTTATCTTTCCCCCCTATTTTTCATCATCCAAACAAGCGGGTAAAGCTATTTAACAATAAGGATTGTTGATTTGAAACTAAAGTTGTAGTGTAGTTAGTTTCACAAGAGTGATGATATCAATCGATTTGTAGTGATTACGGTATGCAATAAGGATTGTTGATCTTTTTGTTTATCTTGAGTTTGGGGCGCTTGGGTTATTTGCTATTTGCACTTTAAAGTTAATAGAAGTTTGAAGTTACCATAACATTTCTGGTCCAACTATGATGCAATGGAAACAACTTTCATTCTAATTGTGCTTCTTCATTTGTAGTCTAATACTTGCAGCCTTCTTTTCCATTTGCTTGTATCCAAGAAGATTGTATACTGGCTTGCCTTGTATCAACTTTAAGAAGTCGAAAGAGTTCAAGTTTATGATTAAGAAGGTATGCAAGTCCTTAAATGCTTTTATAAACTACTATTTGATGCAAAAACATCGGGTTAGATATAGAAGTTTTAGTGCATTTTGAATTCATTTTGGGTGAGTTTTGAGGTTTGTTTCGTTCAATATCTTTTCATGTTTTCACTAAGTTTTCGTAATAAACCCATATTTGAGTTTTGACTCGTCTAATCAATATTTGAAAAAGAAGATAATAAGACAAAATAATCGGTAGTTGACACTATGAATGGAAGAAATAGGAAAAAAAATAATAATACGGAGCATTAAGATAGAGATTGGAAATAAGATGCAGGAGATATTTATAAGATAAACAAAATTTAGAGATAAATTTAAGGAATGGTGATTATAATTGAATTATAGAGACGAGGATGTGTAGGCTACCATGAATGCTGTTGACAAAGGAAATTAATTTAGAAATCATACTATATTGGCTTTGAAAAGAGTGACCCTCACACCATACATGTAAAAATAATATGGTTAAACTAGACGAGGTAGTTGATCCCCATGATACATATTACTTACAACTTGGTCTAAACTGTCATCAATACGTTAATACATAAAAGAAAACAATTTGTTGTGTTAAGTGAAAAATATAGTAGGTGGAAGATAAGAAAAAGACTTAAAGCTAAAAAACGTGTGTAATTTTGAGATTCAAAGCATCTTCGAAGGAGAAAACAAATTAGAGTACATTGAAAAAGAATAAATCAGAGTAAAGTAAATTACAATTTGTTTCCTAAAGTTTAGGTTAAGTTACGAACTTGTTCACCAGGTCATGATTTCTATCGATTAAGTCCCTCTAGGCATTGTTTGTTGATAATAACTTACTTGTAAGGAATGATAATTGAGATGTTGAAGATGAAGATGTAATGGATTGGTTCTGATTAGGATGTATGAGTTATGATGATAGAGTTTAGCAAGAGAGAGAGAGAGAGGGGTAGCTATGGTTAGAGGTGTTTTCGTCTCTTCCAATCTTCTTTATCTATAAGCAGAGACATCCATGGGGAAACCATAATTTGTATTATCTAGTGGTTAAGCCCATTGATTAACCAGCCTAATTAGTTTAGAAAACATTAGCCCAATTAGTTTAGAAAACATTAGCCCATTAGTCCAAGGGGTAAGTATGTCACAATGGTAAATATTAGTTAAATAGTTGAGGCCATTTATTTATGTGAGACCAACATTGTTTGCTCTCAAATATAGTCCATTGGTTTAACGATGTTAATTTGTTCGGTTAGATTCATACATGGTGTCCATATGGACTAAAGTTGTGAAATATTGACCCATGGACCAAAATCGTAAATTGACTCGAACCACATAGACCAAAAATGTAATTTACTTGACATGTTATGACAACCCCATCATCTTGTAGATAACTCTTAACATGCGTACCAAGTTGTTATTGAAAAACTATTTAAAAATTATAAAATCAATAAATACAAGCTCATTCGAAACGCCCTATGACCGTCAATAATAGATACATGCCGACTTACTACAAAACCATTATATATTATGAAACCTTATCCAACAACAGTCTCCTTGATGTATTTTTTCGTTCTCAACTCCTATATTTCCAAAGAAGAAATTTTCATGCGTCTTAAGCACGAGCATCTTCCCATAAACCTTTATGATGTTTAAAAAGACCAATTATGAAGATTTGGTTGTAAAGCTCTCAAAGTTTTTATATATGATTTAGCAAACTGACATCAAGTGTCTTACTATGATCCATCACTCCTCAACTATGCAAGATTTGGTTGCTTCCAAGGAAGGGAAAAAAGACAAATATGATAGAGCCTCAAATACTTATTAATTAGCTATGACAGATACAAAGACACAAAGACAGATTATGAAGAAATCTAAGTTACATACTTCACAAAGAACAATCATGACTACAATCCATTCATGGACAAAACACTTCACAAGGTAAGTAGGTATCATGTAGTTACAATTTGGTACTATGCATATATCATATTTCACCATCAATTTGTATTTAACTACCACCAAGAGATCGATCTGATACTTATGTTTTATTACTTGATGTCATGCCCGAGGTGCTAATAATAAGTGACAAAACATTTAACCAGATATTCAAAGACGTCTAACCTTCTTAACTTGTAACTTGTAGATTTCTTAAAGTTTTTTAATGCAACCTCAATGATTTATTCAATTTATCTATATATAGAAACATAAATAAAAACCAAAACTAAATACACTAATCACTCTCAAGATTTTACGTGTAAACATATGAAAAATGAATAGCAAATAAAATTTAATCCTCCCCTAAAACTGAAACCCTAACCCACTATTTAGACCAATGTCATCAAGAAACCCTCTTGTCATATTTTGTGTTCATAAGCCTCAATCCATGTTGACTCTTTTGTTTCACGAATCTAATTCTAATGTTTGATCATTTGATATTTTGATCTGTTAGAAGATGTTCGCTGAAATTCGTCTTGATGATTTTCGAACATGTCAAGGAATTCGGGGACGAAGAATCATTTGGTTTCATATGCGAGGGGAAGAAAATGGCGATTCAAATAACAAATAATTCGGGGCTAAAAAAGGCGAAGAGGATTAAGTTGGTGAACACTTCAACTAATATCAATACTTCACAGAATTTCAGTAACAAGGTAGACTGGCTACTCATAATTATCACTTACCACCTTTTGTTTTACTTGTTATTTCTTGTTGTTTCTACATGAATCCAAACAAAAAGTGTCAAAGCATGTCTTTTTAGTGAACTTTTGTTGTCATTTGCACTTTATATATGTGTACATAGGAGTGGGATATTAGACATAGAGATATTAGTGACACATGTACTTTAGAGCGAGGGTACCCTTAAATTACTAGGGATTTTAGACGCAAAGCTGTAGAATGTGTAATGTTTAACACATCATGGAAAATTATCATTGTTTATTGATATTTTTTTCTAACAAAATGGTTTATAAAGAAATATAGCAATGTTATACTAAAATTAAAGATAATAGAACTCTTGATTTTATGGTATAATTATGATCTTGCCACTACATCAATCTTAGCCTTTGAAATAGCGTGACCAACCGTCTAAAACAACTTTGTATGCTTTGCATGAAAAGTATACCTTGTATTTGGTCATAACACATACACATATCCCGTAAGCACTTGTACATTTTGTAAGTGACAATGGGTACTTAGCCATTGGGGGAGGCACTATGCGGTTACATAACCTTCTGATGGTTTTTGTGGAGCCTTGTTTGGGCTCCGGTTTAGAAGACAATTGTGGCAGATTAATTAAATTAAAGACTTGACCTTTTTTATTTAATTGTAGCCCAGTTTGGTTTTCTTAGGGATTACGTTTAGTTTTCTCTATTTATATTATCTATCTTACTTATAATTCCTCACGAGTGAGGCAAAAAGCAATAGAAGACTATCTTGGTTGCAGCCCGTGGACGTAGGTCACATCTATCGAACCACGTTAAATCTCGCGTGTTCATCTTTGTTTTTATTTTTCTCTCGTAGATAGATTGTGTTTGTGTGTTGATCTACTCCCGGATCCCTAACAAGTGGTAGCAGAGCTTTGGCTCATTACACACAGGAAAAACACAACGCGAGAGAAAAACACGATCTAGGATTAGCCCTTGGCAGTCTATCCCTATTCTTAGTTGAGGTGGTTTTATATTCATCACCCTACCCCACCTACATTTACATCACAAAAAAGTCATTTTTTATTTAATCTGTTTTGTGTTCTTGAAGGCTCCATTACAAAGAAAAGAACTAATAGTTTTTGTGGTGTGTGAGTGCTTATTTGTGTGAGCATTGAATAAAAAGAGAAGAAAAAAATAATTGCAATTGTTTGCATGCTAGTGGGTATTTGGCTTCACATCAAAAGAAGGTAGAAAAAAATAGGCGTAGCCGTTTTCTTTTTTTGCTTGTGTTGGACAAGAGAGAAGGGGTAGACGACAATTGCCTTGTTTTTACTAGTGTTGGAAAAAGCGGTCTAGGTGGTCGATTAATCGGTGACTAGTCGCTAGTCACCTGCTCACTTAGTATTTTTTACCTAATCGGCCAATTAATCGCTAGTCGGTCAACAATGGTCAGCTCTAATAGGCCTACCCCTTCTCAAATATTATAAGATCATATATGTAATAAACTGAGGTGGTTGCTTTGGCATTTGTGCAGTACATTTTCATACAAGTTTATGCATTAAATGTAAAGAGCAATTTTTTCATCTTGAAACATTTTATTGCTTATAGTTGTGCCTCTAAAACAAGATATATTTTATATCCTTATGTATTCTAAGAAATGAGTTTTCGAATTTGAAAGTGCAAAATTCACATTGTAAGTCTTTTGTAAACATGTTTACACATAAAAACACACGTGTCGGTTTATGCCTTAAAAATGTGGTTGGGTTTTTGGTTCATTAAGACTATTTTTGATAGAATTTCATTTATTGATTGCTTTAAATAGCCATCGTCTGCCTCTCTAGGGTTTATATTTTCTCAGTCCCCTTTCATCCTTTGCGGCCGATTGCTTCTGGCAGCGGCACCGATCATCTATTTCTTGCGCTGCTCCGTCATCTGCATCCAAGGTGTACCGATTCTCCATTGTATGAATCAGTTTTTGTGTTCATTTCATTCTCTTTGGGGGGTGTATATGGTATATGATATTGTTTTTACTACGATTTTTCTGAATCTATGAATCTATAGTTTTCTGCTTGATTTACCTAAATTGATGTAAAAATTAAAGATGGAGATGGAAGTTTACTTATGGTTTTTGCATCGATCTGGTTAGTTGGATCTTTATCTGCTAACAAGGGCTCTATTGCACCTCATAAAACAATATTGATGTGGATTTGTTGCTAATTTAGTGCCAACGTTCTCCAATGTGTATTATATGCTGTCAAGATCTAGCATAATTGTCAATTTTTAATGAAAACGGATTGGAGTTGATTGCAATTGCATTAAGTTGAAGCACATATCTTGTTTTAGAATGGAGTTCTTATTTCTCATAGAACTTTCATCTTTGGTAAATATCTCTTTCCCAATCTTCTTTCATTTCTTGCTCAACTAAACCAAAATTTTCAATCATTTTTTAATTTTATGCTTATCTTTAGAAATCATCATGCTAATATATTTTAACTTTGGAGCTAGAGTGTGTATTTAATACATCAACACATGAAGTTCATTTAAGGTTTAAAATTGATGAAAATTGCTTAGAGGTTGAAACATATAGCTCTGTAAGCCAGATTTTATTTCTTGTTAGCTTCCATGCTTCAGATTCTTCTCAGGACAGCTGAAAATTTTGATTCCTAAAAGAATTTGCAGTTATTAATACATCAATTTCATTTCGAAAACAGTTGATAAAAGAGAGAATGAAATTTATACATATTTTGGCCAACTACTTATCTATCCCATTCTTTAATAGTAAAAGATAATATCAAATTTATGGTTTTTCTAATACCTCCTTTCCTATCATTCATTTTTGTTAACACAGTTCTACTTTTGGGCATTATGGATATGGATTTACCTAAAGAGCAGAGTCAAAAGGAAGTGGTGAAAAAGTGAGTTCTGTTGTTTTAAACTCAAAAGATAAGTCCCTTATTTTCCATCTATTTTGTGATATTTTTAAGGATTGAGTTTGCAGGTCCTCAAGGTCAAAAAGTGCTGCAGCCTCACTACATAAAATAAAACATAAGATATCAAAAAGGTTGGTATATGGTCTCTGAAAATTGTGGACTCAAACCCATGTTAATATCTTGTCTCCAATATAAAACTCTACACAACACGTCGTAAATGTGTAAAATGATGTTAAACTTATATCACCCTATCTAGGTTGAGGGCTAATTTTTGTTTTTTTGGTTATTTAGATCATCGGAGTCTTCTTCCAGTCAGAGATCACCCAAGATTTCAACTAAAAAGACATACAAGTTAACCTTTACTTATAAACACTTACCTCGTAAATCATACATCAACATGCATGAAAGTGACGTTTGTGGTTTTATGATGTGTTCGTTTTTCTAGGGATCAAAAGAAGCATCGGTTGGTACTCCAGGAACGGATATTACCTGATGAACTTGAACTAACTTATATATCTAAAGGAAAGGTAGTGAATTTATCTGATATAATACACTTGGTAATCATATATAACCATATTGTTTTAATGAACTAATTAATATTCTCTTTTACAGGAACTGTTAAAGGGTTTCATAAAGGGACGTGGGATATTATGTTGTTGCTGCGAGGAAGTGGTACTTTTCTTTTGAGGCTTAGATTTTTAGTGTATGAGATGAAATAATTTTCTTATGATTTGTCAATAGGTTAGCCCCACAACCTTTGAAAGTCATGCTGGCAGGCCTTCCAGCCGAAAACCGTGAGTTTCTCCTCCAAACATATCTACATGTTTCCTTCAGTTTTCTGGAATACTTTTTTGATCTTTGTATCTGAACATTGCCAGCTATCAGCATATTTTTTTATCAACTGGAATGTCTCTCCATCAGTATGCGTCTACTATAAAGCTAAATTGTAGAAAACAGGTAGAGAACAATGATCTCCTGTGCATGGTTTGTCAGAAAAGCGGAGACCTATTATTTTGTGAAGGATGCCCTAGGTCTTTTCATAAAGGTAAAGTTTAAATTGAGTATTGATTTTGTATTTTATCATATGAAGTTATTATTTTTGTCATTTCATTCCATCCTTAATTGAACTAGTATGATTTTTTGTCACATAGAATGTGTATCTGACACAATTGTCATCCACAAGAAGGGGTTTTGCATACAATGCCAAATATCTATGAAGAATTTGGTAGCAAAGGCCAATGCTGTCAAAAATTTCCGGGTTTCTGGAGTGGACCCCAATCACCCCATAGAACAGATTGCAAAAGAGTGCATTCAGATTGATAATTCATGTGATCAGATTGCATGTGTATTGTGCAGGTAACACTATGATTCAATATATTGCATTGTCATTTGTGTCATATCAAGTCATGTAATCCTGTTTGAATAACTGTTGTATACACAGATCATGTGATTTTAGTGAAGATGGCTTTGGTGATGAAACGTCTATTGCCTGCGATCAGGTTTGTGAATCCATGCCACACAAGATAAATTCTGGTTAATACCATAAGAATACCACACTCATGACCTTTCATTGGGTAGGTCGTTAGTTTAAAGAAAACAAAAAGTGCTTTTTGGACCTCAACCCAGCTTCTTCAACTTGGTTGATTAAACAACTCTGGTTGTGACCAAACTCTTTGAAACTTAAGTTTATAAAAAATCTAACATTAATTCTTTTTATCTAAAATGTTAAAATATACCAAACATTATGTTTTCTTCTATATAAATATTTTATAATATTGATTTACTTTCATTAAATACCAGCCCTTATTAATTTATTTGTTTTGAAGTAAAATAGATTTTTTAATACTATAAAAGTAATTGCAACCCTTATTCTATTAAAAAAAACTTAGGTTGGGTTGGGTTGGGAATGTGTGTGAAAAACTAGGTTTGGTTTGGTTGTGTATGAAGAAGCGAGAGACATTATTTTTTAATGAAAGAGTGGGTTGTATTGGGTTATCATAGTGGTTGATTTAAAAACCAATATATTTTCATTATAAAAGAAAAGAAAAAAAAGTAGGTTTCTTTAAGCTGGGTTTTCTATCAGAAGCCTCTTTATTCCATATGCCCCTATCTCACCATTCACAGATCCTACTATTCAAGGGAGATTTTGTGGGGTATGTTTGTTTATTAACCGTAAAAACTAATGTATTTTCTTACTTGTTATGAAAAAGTTACTCAACCTAATTTTGATATATTAAAGTCTCTCAACTTGTAAAAAATACACTAAAAGTTGCTAAATTAATTTGTGTATATTAAAGTCCTTAAATTTGTCTAAATGCATGTACTTTTGATTTTTTTTAAAGAATGACTTGTTAACTCTTAAATGGGTCAAAATACAAGGGTATAGTTTATTTTTTTCAAAAATGTTGAATGTCCCTTTTTAAAATTTTGACCAATTCAAGTTTTAACAAGTTATTATAAATCAATTCACAAGTACGTGTGTATTAGACAAGTTGAGAGAATTAGGTTGAAGGATATTTTCCGGAAAAACAAGAAAGTAAAGCGTTTTTTCTAATTATCGTATTAACCCTTTAATTTTCTTATTTGTTCTTACCTTAAATTTCTATTACTTTACCATGCCTCAGTGCGAAAAGGAATATCATATTGGCTGCTTGAAGAAAGACATGAATATTGATTTGAAGGTTAGTGGATATGCATTTTTCTTTTTCCACAGCGTCTAGAACAAATTCAACTGTTGGGGAAAACATAAATTACTATCCTCTCCATATAATAATGAAGTTATCTTATATTTGACATGCATGTCAATGTGATACAGGAACTACCATTTGGCAATTGGTTCTGCACTGCAGATTGTGAGAGCCTTTATCATTTACTCAAGTGTATAGTATCTTATGGACCACTGGAGGCTAAGTATTCTTATATGCAAGTACTCGAAGACAAGGGTAAGGGTATTGATGCTGGCAGTATCACAAATCTTGATATAGAGTGGTTTGTTCTTAATGGCAAGGATGCTTGTGAAACGGAGAAATTGTTGCTTACACAAGCTGTTGATATATTTCATGTGAGTATTGTATATGTTATACATTGCTACAAATTTATAGGTGCAGATGAGCATTATTAGCTTAATCAGTAACCATTTATTCTGTGGTTTTCATGCTAACAGAATTGTTTAAATCCGGTTATTGATTCTGTTACCGGAAACGATTTCATTCCGTCAATGGCATACGGGTAATTACACAAAGTACTTGCTAGTTGGTGGAATTTCTATTTCTTCTTTAGTTATAAATCTTTTTATATTTATATATGATTCTCCAACTAACAGGATGCAAATGGGTTCGTCGAACTTCTCAGGAGTATATTCTGCGTTGATAACATTAAAGTAAAGCCAATCTTCTGGATTTTATATATTTATTTGCTTAATGAGTGATTCAAAGAGTCATTATTCCTTTGAAGTTTGTTCGATCTAGCTCGACACTAGTAATGATTCATATGTTGATTTGGCAGTTCAAAAGTGATTACAGCTGGCATGTTCCGAGTATTTGGGCGTGAATTTGCAGAACTTTCAATCGTTGCTACCAGTCAACCAAATCAAGGGAAGGTGCGCTAATTTTTTTTTCTTAGAGCTGCTTAATCATCTTTTATACAAATTAAAATGAAGTTTAAAAGGTAAATCAATCGAAAACGTATAGATTATATCTCAGTAAGGAGTTGAAGTTTAATGCGAATTCCATTGATATGTTCATGTGCAACTGCAAACATGATCCTTTGCTACTGAACTTAATTCAAACTGAATGTGGAAAATTAAAAGTGTGGGTCGTGTTAAGTAATGTGTCAAAATGGGTTTGGGTAAAGCAGAATTCTAACACGAGTCTGGTTGGATTTTCCTGCCAACTTTCATTTTCTTTTCTTTTTCAGTATTTAAAATTTTACCATGTTTTTAACGGCTATACCATTAAACTAATATCTAATTTACTTGAATAAACCAATTTAGGAGGTTAAAATCATTTAATAAAATCTTCAGTGACTTCCAACCTGTTTAATCCGTTTCGTTTTCTAGTAAAATCGGTGTAAATTGTCACATTTTTGGAAAAACCATTGCAGCCAAGTATATTACATTCTTCAGAGAGTTTACATAGTTTGTTAATTTCCCATGTTATAGGAAAAATCTTATTTTTATTTTGGTCCTTGTTGCCATAGATGATTCATCATCCATGATTTTTTTATAGATGCATCTGTGAATATTACCTTCAACTTTTCAGGGCTACTTTGAACTTTTCTTCGGGTGTTTTGCTCAACTACTTTCATTTTTACGAATTAAGAAGCTCCTGGTTCCGGCTATTGATAATGCCAGAGCCATGTGGACCAAAAAATTTGGTTTCAAGAAAGTACCCCCGAAAAAGGCAAGTTGTTTTTATTTTATTTTATTTATTTATTTATTTTAACACGTTTTGCTTGAAATCATCGTCTACAACACATATAACTCACATGTTGTTTGGTTGGTTTTTAGCTAGCCGAATATCGGGAAATACAAACATCGATGGTGGCGTTTCATGGTACGACCTGGCTGCAGTGGGATATCCCAGAACGTCTATAAAATAATCAAATGTGATGCGTTTACTAGTCTCAGTATGAATAACCTGGTTTGTCTTTTGTTGATGGTGAACTTTATAAAGATGTTTAATCGGTTTGGTTTTTAGACTGTGACACCATGTTTGTTATGAATGTTTTATCAAGATTTGGATTGTTTGGTTTGCATCCTACTTTCTTTTTTTCAATAACCTTCACATCAGAAAATGAGACCAGTTAAAATGAAACTTTTGCTATAAGGGTTATAGCATTAATCAATGAAAGTTGGATTTGAACATAGTTTGTGATATAGTTAGATGTTATTTTATAGCTTGTTATTGTCGGTCATGTGCCAATTTAAATGATTTTTGTACACGTTAATCGATTGATCAGTTTACGTTTTCATTTTAGCTTATATATCCCTTTGTATGTTGGGTTTGAAGGGCAGTAAGCTCAACCCCATTTGCCTATAATAGTTCAAAATTTGCATCTTGTCTGATGGGCCTAGCTAGAGTCCGAATCTAATCTGTTTAAACATTAAATCGATGAATTGAATGAGAAACATATTCTAGGTGTCCTTTGCTTATTCTTTAAGTAATCAACACCATGCTTAGTTAGCTATATACAATATAGAATCACTTCTTTCTTGTATTATTGGAGATGGTGGCAGATCTTGAACAAACATATAAATTTTTTTAGGAAGGGGGGTTCAATGTCACAAACCCATAATTTTTTTATTATTATACCAGGGAGGCCGGGTTCAATACACATAAATATTTTTGATTTTTGATGAAATACACATAAATTTTTACTTTTTAGCTAAAAACAAGGGGTTGGGCGGCTGGGTCCCCTGCTACTCTTAAAACATTAATTCATTGTTCGGTCTGTTTGTGAAAACATTGTATAGAAATTGATCAGCCAAAAGGTCAATTCTCTTATTCATCAAAAGAGGTTTAAATACGAAATACAATTAGAGACCTAATAGGAAGATGATTCCTGAATTCTAGGAACAATATGATAACAACTAACGAACATAAACAAAGGGATAAACGAATAAAGAGATAAGCATAAACAAGAGATAAACATGAATGGAGAAATAAAAATCCTTTACTCCCCTTCAAGCTGGAGTGCGAAGATCGCGAACACCCAACTTGCCAAGTAAAAACTTTAACTATTGAGCCCCTAATGGCTTGGTAAAAAGGTCAGCTATTTGATGTTTGGTGTTGACGTTTAACGGTAATACTTCTTGAGATTCAACTCTTTAACAAACAAAATAGCAATTCATTTCAACATGTTTGGTACGTTCGTGAAAGTCTGGATTATTGGCAATATGACGAGCCGCAATATTATCACAGAAAAAAGGCGTAGCACTAGGGACAATAAGGCGTAAAGTCCTTTAAAAGCCATCTCATCCAAATAACTTCACTAACAGTAGTAGCCATTGCTCGGTATCCCACTTCAGCCGATGATCTTGAGACCACTAACTGCTTCTTTGTTTTCCATGAAACTAGAGCTCCCCCCAACAAGAGAAGATAACCAGTGTGGGAACGCCGCCGATGATCTTGAGACCACTAACTGCTTCTTTGGTTTCCATGAAACTAGAGCTCCCCCCAACAAGAGAAGATAACCAGTGTGGGAACGCCTCGGCATCTGACACCCTAACTAATCAGCATCACAATATGCTACGAGATCAAAGCCACCATGCTTGGAATAAAAATGCCTTGACCCGGGGTAGATTTTAAATAGCACAAAATTCGACCTGCTGCATCCATATGATCGACCTGTGGGTCAGAAACGAATTGTCTAAGAAGATTCACCGAATACGCAATGTTACGCCGAGTTGCCTGTAAATACAACAATCGACCCATCAACTTACGATATTGCTTCACGATAGTTTTTGGGCTTTCAAGAAATTGATCTATCTTGAAATTTTGCTCCATGGGAAACAGACTAGGACGAGCCCCAAGCATCCCACTGTCTTCAAGAATATCCATTGCATATTTTTGTTGACTTTACACCATACCATCCTCCGTTCGAGTCACCTCAATTCTCAAGAAGTATTTTAATATTCCAAGATCTTTAATACTAAAGGTAATATCAAGATACTTTTTTGTGTCACTGATTTTAGCAAAATTATTTCCCGCAAAAATGACATCATCCATGTAAATAAGGATAGCAACAAAGGAGCCATCCTTAGCAAACATGAACAAAGAATGATAGGCTCGAGATTGTTTTTAATCAAGAGCGAGTAAAGCTGCAGTAAATCGTTGATACCAAGTCCTTGAAGCTTGCTTTAAACCATAAAATGATTTTTTAAGTCTACAAACTTGTTTTTTGTCTTGGAAATAGAATCCTTGTGGAACTTTCATATACACCTCCTCCTTATGATCGCCATGTAAAAAGGCATTATTCACATCCAATTGATAAATTGACCAGTTATTCTTCACGGAGATTGTTAATAACATTCTGACTGTAACAAGCTTTGCAACCGGAGCGAAGGTGTGATGATAATCTATGCCTTCTATTTGAGTGAATCCCCGTGCTACAAGACGTGCTTTATACCGTTCAACTTCACCATTTTTGTAATTTATTTTGTAGACCCACTTGGAATCAATAGTATGCTTTCCCTTAGGAAGCGGAACAAGTATCCAAGTCTCATTATCTTCTAGAGCCTTGATTTCTCGTATCATAGCATCTCGCCACCTTTCATCCTACATAGCTTCTTGAAAATCCCTTGGATCATTGTTAGAAGTAATGGCAGCTAAATAAATTTCATGAGAAGCAGAAAATTTTTAGCAAGGGGTGTACCGTCGAGGAGGAACACTCGGAAACGGGATTCGCGTAGTCGATGGATGACGGCAACCTCACATTAAAATAGTGGAAATACTTTGGTTGAGTTTTAATCCTTGCTTGCCTATGCACATCAGCTTCGCCTAACTCTTGTTCCATTGAAACCGATAGATTTGTTAGTTTAGACAGTTCGGTTGGTTTCCGAAGTTATAGGGATAACATTTTATGTGTCATGCTTTATTTTCTGCTGGATGCTTGGCTGGTTTTGTGTCACTAAAGTTTTATGCTCCTTCCATAATTTCTCTTTGGCTTTTAACACCATTATTTCTGTTTTATAAAACTCATCGTGATTTAAAATATTTGTTTAATTTAAAGGGCTTTTTCTTAAGGTATGTCTAATTAAGATCGTTTGGAACTTAGAAGTATTTTTTTTGAAAATTTGTTGACTACATGAGCCATTGTGTTAATTATGGATGATTTATTTTCACTTGTAATATCAAATATAAGTAAGCTACGATTTCATTTGTCAAAAATGAAACAAATATATTTCACTAAGTCTTAAAACAGCAGTAAGTCTTAGAACTTTTCATAAACTAATTTATATAACATTCTAAAAAAATAAAATAAAACATATAGTTAATATAAAAAAACACGTACAAGCACTTAACCAAATAAAAAAATGTAATATTATTATGCAAAGGATCAACATATAATCTTTAGCCTCTTTGAATGTTGAATATAATCTCTTTAACCCATGCTCTATCGTATTTTTACATTGCTTGGTAGAGCATTGATAGATCATGTTACGTTGTAAATAACATGTTAGTTTTTTTATAACAAGTTCTTAAGGTTAAGAAAACAAATGAACCATTAACACCCTCTTCACGAGAAACAAGATCAAAACTAGACATTTGTTGATCACAACATCCACTCTTATTGCGTCATCTAGGCCTTCAAACGATCTGAACTTTGATAAGATTATTAGTTATTGAAAAGCTTGAGCTCAAACTCAAGGATCTTGAACTCTGGAACAAAAGAAAAATAACCTCAACTATGCAGAAAACTCTTATTTGAAAAAAGTATGTGATAATAAATAGAGTAAATTAAATGGTTGGACCCTATGATTTAATTAAATTTATGGATTTGATACTTAAATTTTTAAAATTGTGAATATAGTCTCTAATGTTATAGTTATCTTCATCAGTGGTCCCTATTATGTTACTTTAGCTAGTGATGTTAAATTTATTAAAATAACTATTTTACTTATAGGGATCACTAATGTAATTTTATTTTATTATAATTTTTTATTATAAATATGCTTATAATTTAATACACAAATAAATAATAAATGACTTCTTTTAAATGTTTGGTTTATACAATTTTTTTTAAAACAATAAGCTGGTTTTTTAAAAACTTTTTAAAAATGCCTCCTTTTATAAAGACGTTTAAAACTGAACTATTTTTTAAAAATGTTTAAAAAACTAAGAATTTGTTTTAGAAAAGATATTTTAAAATAAAAATGGTTTAAAAAAACAACTTTATAAAACCAATCAGTTTAAAAAATCAAAAAATTTTAGAATGACGTATAAAAAACGAACGGTTTAAAAAACATGTTTTTAAAAAGTTTTTTCATGTATTTAAAAAGTATTTTATTAAATAATAATCTTATTAAAATGAAATTATAAAAATAATATAAAAAATAAATTACTTTGAAGATGGCTAATGCGAGTAAAGTGTTAATTCTTACGATATTTAATATCACTAACGGTTAACTAACAAGAGAAATTAATGTTAGGGATTATATTCAACGATTTTAAGCTTTAAGAAACAAACCCAAAATTTTAACATAATCACATGGACCATCCATGTAATTTACTCTAATAAATAATAAGATTATGCAAACAATTGTTCATACATAGAAGATAATCAAAACATTTTTGTGTTTTTTTCCCAAGATTGCTTCCCAAACCACCTGCAAGAATGGACCAATCTTCCTCGTAAAATCTTTAACACCTTTCTCATCAAATCCAAACCCCTTGTCTTTCAAACTACCAATCTCGAATAGCGTAGACTCAAGACCCCGCTCCCTACAAAACCTATCAACCAAAACAGTAAAAGTAACCATATTAGGTGAATGACCCCGTCCACCATCTCCAAACAAAACTCAACCGCATCATCTAATCTTTTCCCTTTGATCATCCACTAATTTTATGAAAGTTTACTTATATGTTATCCTTGATTATTTTTATCCAAATAACTAAGATCCGGTTGCTTCTACAAAAATAAACATATAGCTTGATCCATACATGTACTTTCCAAATACTACTATGGTTAAAAAAAGAAAACAAAAAGAATGTTTGTTCACAAGCTTCACACAAAAAAAAGTCATGAAAATAACACGTCACATATCAAAGAAGACATTAAGGTAGCACAAACACATGTATTTTAGTATGCTGTAATCACCATATCATAAATTGATACTGATCACTAACAATATATAAAGACATGTGATCACCATATCATGAATTGATAATGATCATAATTACTTAATGCCAAATTAACATCAAGATACTAGTTTAAAAATTCAAAACATCATAAAAACCATTTAACCACATTTGTTTCTTATCTTGTAAATTCCGTTAAATAAAGGATCAATTTTCAACATGTAGAATAAATTGTAGCTATACAACACAACAAAAATCACATATGTATTCTCAACATGTTTTAATTCAGTATAATATCAACAAATTATTCTACGGGTAAATAGACGTATGAGATACGACTTAACTTTTATTTTACATTGAATTGGAACAAAAACAAACTAAACATTTTACCCAAAAAGATTAAATCACAACACTTAAAGTTAAAACCAAGTAAATGACCCTAAAACAAGTGCTAGATTTATAGGTTTAAGAGTTAAATTCGATTTTGCTCACTGAGTTTTGATGAAAATAATTATTTTCCTCTAAAAGATTGAAAAATCAATTTATTTTCAAAAGTTTCATAAATTATTTCAATTCAATCCAAAAATTTCATAAGTTGTTTCAATTTGAATCCAAATAATAAAATTTTTGGATTGAAATCGAAATAAATGACGAAACTTTTGGACTGAAATTGATGTTTTTAAATTTAAAGAGGGAAGAAAAAGGATTTTAGTCGTTTTTGAATTGTATATATTACATACCCCTTTAAAACCCTAATGAATTCAGCTCATCGTTTTTGTTTTGTCAGGGTTATAACCCTGTTGCGATATCCAAGGGTTTGATTTTCATAATCGTGATTCTGTTCAGGCAAAGTTCGAGGGTTAACACCAAAAATCATGATCTTGATTTCGAAAATGTCGAATAATCAAAGGGAGAAGAAGAATGATTTGCAGAGAAAACGGCGATTCAAACAATGAAGAATTTAAACTCAAAACATCTTCAGATCGACTGGTTAGATTTTAATTTGTTCTGGAAAATCAGAATTGCTTTTGATCTTTTGAATCATTCACATTTTGTTAGCTTTACATTACATAAGATGATAAGAGAGTTCATAATTGATAATGCATCTTCCAATCCATCATCTGCTTGATGGTACAGTTGTTCTGCTGATTAAGAACCTTAAGCCCATTATGAGTCAATGTTATTATTCACATAATTTTCAGTTTAAGGTTAAAAAGATTATGCGATCTATGGTTCATGTTCATTTTAAGAACCGAGGTTAAATTTCTACTTTTATTTTTTATATCAAAGTTAAAATGATATGTGTGACTCGGTTCTTCCTAACGTTGATTTGTTATCTTGTATTCCCTAAATAATTTATATAACCTATAAATACTAATACACTCCTTTTGTCTTAGTTAAGGCAAATGTATGTTCGAAGCACTTGGCTATATATGTTGCTCAAGGAGATCTGTAAGATCACCATATATTGCTAGTGGACCTTGTGAAAGCAATGAGAGAGATGATTATTGAAAGCCTTGTGTTTACATCAATGAGGTTTTCTTTTTTTTTTTGGACGTTTTAGCATTACATGTTTGTCTTGGAAATTCTCTTTTGGGATTTATGTTCGCTTTGGTGCTACAAGTTTCCCAATACATGTTATGTATATGTATATATCTTTAGGTCTAGACTTGTCCACAATATTTACATTAAGATTATACTAACGATATCTTTTTTCCTAAACTTGATTAATATAATACACATTTTATAATACTTACATTTCAGAATATAATCCATGATAGTCTTGATGTTGTGGGCCGACAATTACCATGGAATTTTGGATCACCCTGATAATATTACACTTGCCACAACATGCGGGTATAAATTTATGTGAATTTTTTGTTTGTCAATTTTTTTCGAGTTTCGATAAAAAAAACGGAACAGATAGACATGTGCCAAGCGCTGACTTACTGCAAAACCATCACATATATGGATCCTTATCAAACAATGCTCTTTTCAAAGTGTTAATTTTTCCTGAAGAATTCTTTTCCTAAATTGAATTGTTTCTGCATCCTGCCATGCTGAAAAACCTTCATGACTTCAAAATTTAAAGTAAGATCTTGTAGACATATAACGATCAGATGATAAATCACTCAAAGCATTTAGAAAAAGTTAACTTATGTGTTTTCGGAGCTGCTCCCAGCTCACACTATGGTGGAGGAGGTGCCATGAAGATCTAGGAGTGTGAGCAGATTTATTGTTTTTGGTCCTTTTGTTCAATAATGCAGGATTTGGTTGCTTCTATGGAAAGAAAAAAAGAGGATGCATCTCTTTACTATTTCATATAGCGATGGTGGTTATAGAGAGATTTCATGAAGAAAGGTTATCCATAAACTTGACGAAGAAAATCTTGAGACGACTATTCATTTTACCAAATGAAGCTTGAAAGGTAACAAATAAACATGTGCCGAGTGCTGATTTATTGCAAAGCCATCACATACTTGGATCCTTATTAAACAACACGCTTTTTGATGTGTGTTGTTTTTCCCTGAAGAATTTTTTTCTGCATCCTGCCATGCTGAAAAACCATCATGACTTATTTCTTCTTTTAAAGGTTGGTCTTCTTTTAACGTTGAATTTTTCTATCAAAGAGGTTTGAGTCTGAAAGTGCTCATGATGATTTCACAAAGGTCCAGTATTTCAAGCAATTAGAAGAATCATTTCTTTTCCATGCCACGTGGAGGAGGGGGGGGGGGGGGGGAAAA